>JAVYIG010002660.1:60000-234315 GCA_035222895.1 Strongylocentrotus droebachiensis | reverse complement strand
GGATAATAAATTTATGATGATTTATAATTAACAAAAATTAATCGTGTTTCAGTCTCATATTTCCTAACGCTAGAATTTATTTGATGAGCCTTTTTTTTCGACTCATCCAATTTAAATCCAACTGAGTACTCATTCATTAATGTCTATTGTTTTATTATTATATTTTCCTTTTATAATTATTGCCGCTTTCCATCATTTTGCTTTTAATTACTTTGTTAGTTTGTTATGGTATATTCTGTTCAATATTACTTACTGCATTTTTAGTAATTAACTGGCGCATGCGTCATCAGTTTAGGACTATATTTATCTTTATTTCAATTTCGCTTTTCATGATAATTATAATGATAATATAAATTTGAAATTATATGTTGGTTTACTTTCTAAAATACGAACCATTGTGAAACACCGTCAATAATAAAGATCGCAAAATGATTGTTGTTTCGTTGTAACTTTAAAAAAAATTTTTTTTTAATAATTAAAAAAAAAAAGCTTTTTTGCCTTTATTCTGATCTTCATAATTATACAAAATGATGAATAGGAACACAATTGTTCTTACAGTATAAACATACATGTAGTACATTGTCTCATACATTATAAACACAGACATAATTATTTAAAAAATATTTTCCATTTGTATCCAAACTAATAAAGTACACATTCAAAACAAATGTACAGAATGTGCTCAAATCCTTTAAAAAGGAAAAGGTGACGGTAATACTTGGATACAACATTATACAAAGGAACAATTTTTACAAAATAATAAGCAAATTAATTAGTTCAATATAAATTAAGCAAGCTGAACAAAGATTTTCTTATATAAACAAAAGTATAAGGTGAAGGTGCTGCTTCATAATCCATGATAACAAAATTTGTATATTTACATAATTTATAATGATATGGTGCATTTTTCATTATAACTATATAAGGGTCTTGTTACGAAGTACTTGTATCAGGTCGAGCGCCAGCTTTCGACGTGTGCTAGTTAATGTTTATGATTATGCATGAAACTTGGTGGGCACGTTCTAGTATCTGGCCCGGAGATTTACGCCCACCGGAGGTCAAACACATCAGAAATTGTAAGTAATTCTCGATTTCTAAAGTTTTAATCATGAACAAAAATTATAGATAATATAATTATTGTCTAGGTGTTCCCGATGTGTGAGAGAAAGTCCTGAATCCTCTTTATGTAGGTGTTTTTCTGTAGTTTGTACTTTGTAATGCTGTCTTGCTGTGTTGGAATGAATGGAGGAGGGTCTTGTCTCTCTGCACCTGTTTTTGCGTGTGATCGAGCCTGGCTTGCGAATCCGTTGCATGCTCGGCGCGGCTGCTTCGTCGTGCAGACGACTCTCGCAATGAACACACGATCTAGACTCGAGCCTTCAATCCATTATGATGATGATGATGATGGTGATGATGATGATGGGGATGATAATGGTGATGAGGCATGAGGGTGATGATGTCTTAATGACAATGACTATGACTGAGTATGATGATGATGAGGACAGAGGAGGAGGATGATGATGATGGTGCTATTGTAAAATGATGATAGTGATGATGATGGTGATGATGATGGTGATAAGGATGAGGATATAGACCCTACATGTAGATGATGAAATTATAATGAATCTACTGCGATGCTGATGATATTGATATTGATGATGATGATAGAGATAGTCTGCTTCTCTGCACTCTGATTGTTTGCTATCAATGGTGGATTGCCCTTCAAAATGTACAAATATGTGAGATGTATTTCCATTCTCGTAAATACAATTTCATGCAAGTATTACTTGGTTTGCTGGTTGAAATGTCCTACCTGCTGACTGTACTATATCATAAACCATCCAGAGTTAATGCCAACCAGAATTAACTTACAATTAAAACAAAAGATGAGCTCTAAAAGATTGGAATTAAGGGGGGGGGGGGGGAGGGGGATCTGATTGTGTCCTTTATTCAATTTTGCTTTATATACAATACAATACATGTACCGGAACGTTTGTTTGGTTTTATTTTCCGTATACAAATTAAAATACATACAAGAATGCAATTTACAAATATAATACAAATCAAGAATTGAAAAGGGCTGGAATTTTCCACAGTTCTTGTCTACTTGACAAACTGAGTTTCCATGCAGGAGCTTTGCACCATTGAATTTGTTGATGAAATGTTGCACCCTGATCTTACAATAAATGTATGATGAACACATGATGGAACTATAGTACCTTGAAGCTACATGATGTGTAAATTTGTGGTATACCAACATCCAAAATGACCTTCTGTGAACTCTGTATCTTCGATTTTTATTTCCTTGGCTTGTTCAGTCAATGGATGAATATTGATTTTTCATTCATTCATTCATTCATTGTATGAACCATTGAAAGATAAAAGACACCAGTCGGTGAAAGCCAGAAAGATGTTAATGCATTCTTTATTACTTTTACTTGGAATTAACCCAATGCTTACTGGAACTGGGTGGCCCATGTATAGAGTACTGAAGCTGTGACGTCATAAAAATTTATTTTGAGAATTTCTCAATTTTTTCTTCATTTTCCGAAAGAGCATAAAAAATAATGTCCAAATGTCAAAAACCAATTGAATATGTTAAGTATTGGCTGAGATATGACCATCTGAATAAATATCTTTCCTATAGGAACTAAGTGCAATTTGCTCTGACTCGTAATGGTTAGGAGCCAGAGCAAATAACACTTGAGTTCTTATGGGACATCTATTTATTCAGATGGTCATATCTCAGCCAATACTTCACAAATTCAATTGGTTTTCGATATTTGGACATTATTTTTTATGCTCTTTCGGAAAATGAAGAAAAAATATGAGAAATTCTAAAAACAGATTTTTGATGACGTCACACTTCACCACTCTATTGAGCCTATGGCTAAGAATAAATTTGGTAGTCAACAGGTTAACATCCTTCTGGCTCTTTGCAAAGAAGGTTGTGAATTAATTATCCATAGTTTGATGACAAGAATTTGTTTTTCTCTTGGATAAATCACTATATAGGATTTATAGACTTTCTAGCCTTTGTTGTCTTCAGGAATTTGTATTCTAATTGATCCAAAATAGGATAAGTGGGATAAAAAAAATTGTTATAGAGACAGATTTGTGCTCCTTAAGGTTCAGAGGTGAGCAGCTTCACAGGTGGAAGAAAGGGAGTGTATCTGTGTGTGGGTGGGGGGGGGGGGGTGACATTTAAGGGGGCGATGACTGACCCACCCCTTTTCCAAATGTTTGAGAAGCCTATTCACTAGTAAAATCATTCTTTAAGCCATTGAAGCATTTGATACCCTTTGATGACTTATAAGTATTTACAGGTGTATTTATGATTTTAAATTTGATTGTTACAATGTAGAATTTGATTAAATAATTTAGGCCCAATACATCATATTATAATAGACATGACATAAACTTCTGTGTATACATGCCTACATTATATTGGTGGGCTATTGTGCACTTTAAAAAAAAAAAAAAAAACAGTCTAAAAAGTAAGCCTGTAGAAGCGCAGAAGAGTACAGAAGGTCTACAGGTGCATAGTGTAATGTACAGCATGCAATGAACACATGGCCACTCGAAATGTAAATCACTTTTGGGCTGTTTTTGTATATTACCGGTACTAGAATGGACTTTAGTAATGTTATGTAGTATATGGAATTTAGAAATTGCCTGGAGTCTATAATCCAAATGACCTCCTATAGCGACATAAAATATGCATTCACCATCAGAAAGATATGTGTTTGATCCACATACTATACTCCATTTCATGAAGCTATTACACAAACAAAAGCTACTTTTTCCATGGAGGATAAATTCAAATGATCTATGTGTAGAGACCATAGCAGGCCCATTTACATTGCAAAAGAACAATTTGAAATCAATTTGAAAATCATATAATGTTTTTTTAAACTACCATTTCCACTTCTGGAAATACCCATAAAAAAACATTGATATTTGCTTCTTTTTTTTTAAATATTTTTTTTGGAGTTGTGCGCATGCGCCACTTGTTGCTGCATGCGTTAGCACAGAAGCAAAGAGCATCACATAATCAAAACCAGAATCGTTTATTAGTTTGAGTGCGAGCATTTACACTACAAAAACCGGTGTAGTTCCGGCAGGCGTTTCATAAAACCTCACTCCAAGAGGTGGGTTTCGATTTTGGTTTTTTTGGTTGTGTTTATAGGTATAAAACCTGTACATGTACAACTAACTGGAATGTGAGAAGAGACATGTGTTTTTGCAGCTAGTAATAGAATGTCTTCAATCAGCTATGCATGTGACTTGTTTTATTTGTCAAGGGATGCAATGCTCTACTCTAGTTAGGTGACCCCATATGACATGACAGGTAGTCTATCCCTCAAGAGCCATCCTGACTAGTAGATTTTATTTTCTGATTTTTTTTTTAGAGAGAGATAGTTTGGGGGGAGGGGGCGGGGGGGGGGGGGGGGGGGTTGCACAATGCACAACCTGCTGAGCCACCCCTTTTGAAACCCAAGTAGCAACATCTTCTGTCCCTGTAAGTACATAACCTGGAATACGTCCCCCTCCGTCTACCCCTTTCATTTTTTAAACCAAAAAGCACCTGAAAATGTTAAAACCTGGTCTTTTGGGGGGCATTTTTTGCTTGTCAGAAATTTTGGGAACTTTTGCCCCATCCCTTGCAGGCAGCTTGGTCAGCCCCCAGATAGCTGGTCAGCCCCCAGATAGCGTAGTTAACTTTTATTTGTATGAGATAAACAATTCCACCAAGTCTATTAAAGTAATATAATTGTTCTTCAGTTCATGTCATTCGTCATATTCCCTTTTCCTTGAAACAGAAACGGATACATGCATACAGGATTACATTGTACAGATTATTCCTGTAAAAGTTCAATGCATTTGAAATGTTGACCTACATATACATGTAAATTCAACATTAAATGGGCAGAAGAGGTTGTTTTTTGGGGGAAAAGGGGCATTATACAGTGTACATGTCTACAAATGATGTAATGTTGAGGTGCAACAAAAGCCTGTACTTTAAGGCTACAGTATACTTGTGTAAGGAGATGGTTACACCATAGAGCCTGCCTGGCCTGCCTGGGGGAAAGTTCATTGATCCTCCACAGGAGGGAGAAATTGGGATGAAAAGGGGAATTTAAACATGTAAGCTTATGTGCACATACATGTATGTACAATGGGGTCACAAGGGATCAGGATGAGGATATTGTATTATATATATTTTTTAATAAATATGTTATTTATTTTCTTATTTCTTATTTTTTTTTTTTTTTTTTTTTTTTTAAATTTATTTATTTTATTTTTATTTTTATTTTTTGGGGGGAGGGAGGGGGGGGGGGGCAGCTTGCAACCTGAGGGAAAGGGAAAATCTGGGGGGGTGGGGGGCGTTAACTGGAGCAGAGTGAAACATCAAGCCTTCAATATCATGATTACATTATGCAGGGAGGTTTGAAAATGGGGAGGGGGTTTCCCTCGTCTCACCCCCTTGCTGCCTGGTGTGTCATAGGTTCAGAAGTAATTATATTTTGTAGTTGTTGACATCAGTGACACCTTCAGCAAGTGTCTAGTTTACAACTTACAAGAAAGCCATAAATTAGGACATTGGTTTACTGATTATTATTTTGCCTATGGGGGGAAAGCACAGAGAGGAGGATCTCGAACCGTTTCCGTGGAAATTGATTTGCGATGTCACCAAAGTTCAGCTGAGAGAGTGTTTGATTTCTATCTCTGCCTCCTTCTCGAATGTTAATGGTTTTTTTTGGCAGTGAATCAATCCGGTGAACCTAACTTGGAAAGTGGGAGTTGACAACGTGAGGCAGTTTTGTTGTGTAATGTGCTCTGGAGGTGAAAACAGTTCACCTAATGACGTTCAAAACATGGAAAATGCGATCGTTTGTGCGTCATCTGTGTTTGAATAGGTCATTGCTTTAGTCATCATTTTTGTCTTACATTTATTTTGTGCTCAAGTAGCTCATCCGAAGCAGGGCTCGCCATTTACGTCAGAATTGCATTTTTGTTTGTCTGCATAGTATACATGTACATAAACATCTATAAAATCTGGACTCATTATTTGGAAATATATTTTCTCATCTTGGATGGATGGATGTTCTTCATCACTTTTTTTCTAACAGTAAGTTGTACAGTGTTTGTAAATATATTACAGTTGGATGATTGGAGCTTCGTCTGTACAAATTCTGTTGTTAAACCAGTCAACCATCAATTAAGCAGTCACATTATAAGATTTTCTGTTCAAAATTGGCCTTAGAAATGGTGGAATATAACCTCTTATGTCTGACAATGTTTTTAAATTATCTTTTTTGTATTAATTTATTTTATTGGTCATAACATTAAAGTATTTGAAACATACACAAATAAACAATTGATAAGGAACATACTTTTTGTGAACATAGTAATACATGTAAATAAATTGTCGACATATCGTCGCTGTTTTCACGAAGTGACGGTAGTGAAAAAAAATTGCATTCACTTTGCGTTACGATTTTCCTCACTACCGTCACTTCGTGAAAACAAGGACGATATAGTATATACAAAAAAAAAAAAAAAAAAAGACACAGAAAACAAAAATAAAAGAAAACTAAATGAAACAAAGGAACAAAAAAGAAGAAGAAGAAAAAGTAACACTAGAAATGCAATCGTGTCAGAACGATGTGCGTGCAATGACGCCGTATTTCTACGTGTCAAACGAAAGAGCTTCTCTCGGACTATCCAGAGCAATTTGCACGAAGTCTGTAGCTTCTGTGATATTGGAGATAGGTAGGGCGAATGAAAGGCATCAACAGTGACCTTGATGGGATGGTAGTGACTATGCCTACGAAGTTTGAAAGAAATTGGGATAGGGGAAAGAACCTAGAAAGGGCTCGCAAGCACTGCGTGCACAAACCAATGGGATTTGGTGCATGTTTGACATTGCAATCAAGTTCGTTCTGGGGGCCAAAAGCGTGAACCCGATATGCCCCATAGACAATGCGTGTAATGAATGGGCGGAAAACGTGCAGGATCTGTATTATGGCCGGAGTTAAATTGTTTTTTCTCTCTCTCTTTACGTCTCTTTATGGGCCGTATTTGGTATCATTAGAAAGAGAATTTCATGGTTGTTAATGTAAACCACTCTCTTTTTTTCTATGATAATCCTATCGAAACACGTGATGTAAAATAGAAGTATAGGACAAAATGGCGTCTTAAATGGCCCCCCTTGACCAATTTCAAAAATCCGGCCAAGAGGTGCCCTGCGTATTGGAACTCGGCATGTCACTGCAAATTTTCAAGGAAAAAAAAGGACGTTTAAGGGGCGAAAAGCAGTCCGAAAAAATGACATCATAGCCGAAACGTGTTAGGTTCGGGCGGAAACTCGGCGGAATTCGTGTAGTGATCTTTGTTCAAATGCGATTTACTCACAATTTTCTGTGTGAACATATATAATACTTGGTATCATCCGAAAGGGCACTTCATTGCGGTCAGTTTGACACCATTGTTAACTGCGCGCAATGTATTGCGCGCATTGAACGCGCTATTACGTAATCCATAGTAAATTCATCATTTTTGGCGATAACTTTGCGCTGACATATTCGAATTTTACCAAACTTGGTAAACAGTTGTCACGTATATCGATACATATGTCTGCAAAGTTTCATTGATGTAGGTATAACGATCGCCATTTTAGAGCAAGTTGAAGTTATTTCTCAATTTTCTTGAAAATGGCGAATTTGGAGGGCAATTTTCTCAAATTTGGTCAGTGATAGGGTATATAATTTTGTATATGGCTGGAAAGGGCATATCTTCAAGTATCTAAATCCAAAAAAGGGTACGGGTTTGCCAAGCCATTATGGAGATACGGCCACAGAGAGAAAGCCAATTCCCAGAACTTTAGAGGGCGCTATTTATGTTGTGCAAAGCCATTGGAGCGTGACATTTGGCATGGCTATGTGCAATTATGAGATAAAGATACTGTGAGATTTAAATACAAAACGGAATTTATATGAGAAAGTTATGGCAGTTTTAGATTATTTAGGGGTCCATTTTTCAAGAACTTGAGAGATTTTTGACGGAGTCGGTTTTAGATTTGAATTTCGAGTATGAAGATGGCATTTTGAAGGTCAAGTCATTTGTCGCAGATGAAAGAACATCTCTCAGACTATCTAGAGGAATTTGTTAGAAGTTTGTAGGATCTAGGATAGTGGAGATAGGAAGGAAGATATAAAGGCCTTAAAATGGACCAGAAACGGACAAAATGGCGCCTGGACGGTCATGCATGAGTGATTTCGAAAATCGAAAAAGTAGGTGACCTTGATGAGATGCTAGAGATGATGCCTACGAAATTTGAAAGGAAAAGGACTTGAGGAAAGTACCTAACCAGGAATAACAAGCACTACGTGCAAAACGAATGGGATTTTTGGACGATAAGGATAAGGATAAGGAAAAGGAGAATATTAATGGGGCAGAATGTGAACGAAAACAAGGCAATGACGAAGGTCGTCATTGCAAAAACAGACACCGTTGGTCGTGGCTATGTCCCTCCCATTTGGAGGACCATGTATATTAAGTCCATGGGAGGACCATTTGTATAAACAATGTTCATTTTTGCCACTGTACTCTGTGTTGATCTATTTTAATAGATTTTCCTCTTGGCTATTTCTTCTTTGGTTGATTTGTACATGGTTATATAGTGAACAAAATATGTAAATTTGGGTAAAGTGTTTTGGTACTTGAATCTTAATATAACTTGCTTTCCAAATAATACAATAATTTTTTTCTGGGTCGTGTGGCATCGAGTTAGATGTTTTTACAAGAGTAGAATTGTGAAATAACAAATGTCCTTGGTTGAAAATTTTGAGTGAAAAATTGTTCCCAAAATAGCTAAACCTTGGGGCAGCTGAAGAACAAATGTGGTATGGTTTCTAATTTTTGCAGAATGGTTTTGTGGTATGGTCCTGTGGTATGGTTTTGTGGTAAGGTTTCGAAATTATAAATGTGCAAGGATGTAGTTTCTTAAGTAAAGTTTGTAGCTTTACTACCACGGTTTATGGTTTTAAATATCTTCCAAAGGTAAACATTCACTATGTTTCTGGGCGAAATCAATCAGCCTATTGTAGTTCCAAACTTGGTAAAATGCATACCGGTACTTTTTTTTTTACACCTTTGGTGTGATTTGTCATTGAGAGTTTTTAGGCAGTGTGCAATTCTGTGTAGTACAACTACCGTAGGCGCAAGGAGTTTTCCATTCAGTAATTCCTTTTTGAACCCATCAAAGTTGTATAACATTATAAATCCCTGTATGCACATTGCAGTTCCATCTTCGAGGGTTATACATACAAATATTGTAGGCCTATCATAGTTGGCAGATTCCTACTGGTATTTTTTGGCCTTCAAACTAGAGATCTAAAGTTGATTCATTTTCATGGAAACATCTTTGTAAAAAAAAAGAAAAAAAGATACCAGGTACAGTATTTAAATTCATAATTTTGGCCTGAGAAATTCAAAATTTAAGTTTGGTACTGTAGGTTGGCATGTACCGTTAACAAATAAATTATTTATAGCCTGACCAAGTTTAAGTATGTGAAAAACTGATTTGTGCCAATTTACATGTATAATGATGCTCATTATACATGTAAATTGGCACAAATCATGCATGTGACATATCAAAGCTTACAGTTGTACATATCGAAGTGTTCAACAAATGTCATAATTCAGCCAGTCCACCTTTTTATTTTTGAGTTATGAAAATCACACAAAACACCAAATTTACAAGGGGTATGAGTGATTTAGTTTGAGTACTCAGTAAATCCATACTGAAAGTTTGAAACCATCAAATTTATGCTTCATTGTGTATTTACACTGTATACTAGTAACTCATGGCAGGTCCATTGTCAAGGTTTAATGTTCTTTACCCAGTAGGAGGTGTCTCCAGAAATTGCTTTATGATGGTGATAAACTTCATAAAAATGGCCCTGAGCAATGTTTACCTTGGATAATTTGCGTCGGTTTGCTCGAACTTACTGTTACAAAGAGCGTAAATAATAGCTCATTTTGCTTTGAGTTTGAACCCATGCTAGTAACATTTACATTGAAAGACGATAGCTCATTGTGGAGAGTTAACCTTGGTTTGGGATTATATAAAATAGGAATCACTGAATTAAAAGAAATAATCATTGAATTGTACTCTTATGGGCAAGTCAAAGCCATTTGTCCCATCTATAGGATAATACTGTCCATATCAAAGAATCTTAGGGCGCTTTCATGCTTGATTTTGACGGCCAGAATCAGGCATCTGTTACGTGTTTAGTTTAAAACATGCTTGCGTTCATGCTCACTTTTGTAGAATCACCGAAAAACGGCGATCACGAACGCCGATCGTAAACTCACAAAAAGATGCGTTTACAATTGTAAACGCGTTTAAATGGGGTCAACGCACTGACCTCTAGTGGGTCTACGTAGCATGCACAGTGAAGGTCACACAAGGCCACACAAGGAGAATTGCCTGGATGAGCCAGAGAAGTAAGCATGAACAGCTACACCGTGGAACTGCGATCACGATGAGCGTTTACGATGAGCGTTTCAGATCGCTCATTCTACCTTCAAAATCAAGCATGAACGCGCCCTTAGATGTTATTGCGTGAATAGGGCTCAGATGAAATGAAATTACTTTTTTAGTATTTCATTATTACACTCTCATTTCATTTCCACTCAATTCAGATTTTCCCATGTCTTATATGTGTAATTCCTCCCAACTTTCTCCCAAATTTGTTATGCTTGTTTGGGTCGAAATGTGTAAGACAAATTTCATTGAATGATGGTCGTAAATGAAAATGGGAAACAAACTGTTCTTACATGTACAAGGTGCTCTGTTCAATTCCATTCAATTCAATGTAGTTTATCAAAAATACAAAGTAGAAGTCCCGGGACTACTTGCTCAATGTTTACTATGTAAAAATGGTCATGAACTAGGTTTATGGATTAAAACACAAGAAGAAAGTTAATAAGAAGTTGAAGTACATAATCATAAGAAATCAAAATCACACTTTCATACCAGTATAACACTTTGAAAACAAACTTTCATCATTATGCAAAATAGAAGTAACAATCATTTGAATGTTTGGCTGAAAATCAGTTGATGTATCATTAAAGACAAATAATTTTGAATAAATTATTTCAAGATACATGATCATGTGTGAATAAGCGCTCTGTAACTGTCATCGTAATAAAACTATGAACACTTACTGCCAACAACATTATTGTAAGTACATGCAATCATATGTATGTACTTTGTACTTTGCATTTGAGACGATTGTGAGATTGTTTTGTTGTAAATTATGTCGGATGTACTCCTCACAACTACGCAACGATGGTAAACAATTGCAATTTGTCCAGGTCAAATCTCAGATTTGTTTATCAGATTAGAATATATCTAGCAAATCTATAGCAATACTTTGCATGTTTTAAGTCCACTCTAACGATTAATTATAGATATCATAAACTGAACAAATATTTGGGTCATTTTGTATGTAATTGATTGATCATCAGTTTTAAATAGGAACAATTACTGTCGAGCTTATCATCAGACTTAAAGTTAACAACTAAATTATTCATAACAAGTTTTGATTTTTGTTTAATATGTGGAGAAAAAACGGTTTGTCCCCATTCATGTTTCTTGAGAATGTGACGTATTAAAGCTTACTAAAGGACCTTATTAAACCCTTCCATCTTTCATTCTTAAGTTACAGAAATACGCTAAAGACATCAAACTTATGAGAGGTATGAATTATTTAGTTATTAACTGTATATTATTTGCAAATTGACAACCTTGAGAAAATCACCTTTGATGTAAGTTGAGCTCCTGCATGCATGTGGATGGAAGGTTTTCACTTGTACTGGTAGGGGACTGGTAGACACATGCTGTTTTCAAAGACTCCTTAAATAGTCCAATGTACATTAAAGGCCTACATGTTCATTGGACATTATACATGGCACCTAAGAAAATACATTCCTAACTGAATAACAAGCTGTACATAAACTCAATTTGGAACAACTAATGTGAAGAAGTTCTTTACTAGCTTGCATTGTATCATAAAATGTAAGCTTTTTAGATTGTTGAATTTTAGCTTGTGAAAGCTCCATAAGATCTCTTGAAAACTTAAGAAGATCTCTGGTATTAAAGCCTGTCTGCACTACTATTAGCTACTTGCACCCTCTATATTGCCAACAATGCCCAAGTGGTGACCATTGGTCCCATATGGTCCCCTTTTTCTTATATTACTTGAGAGCTGATTTGATGAGATAACCACCTGCCAGTGACCATGCAGGGAGGTCTAATCCCTCCTGGCCAAACTAGTGCAGACAGGCTTTAAAAGAAACTTCAAAATACAAAAAAGACAAACAAGGAAAACAAATTATCAAGAGAAAATCACTATCACTATAAAGCAAATCAAAAAAAGGGAAAACCCCAGTTAGCCTGGAGGTTTGCCCTACCAAACAACAAAAAGAGAGTACATTTTGTGAAAATCACTATCACTATAAAGCAAATCCAAAAAAGAGGGAAAAACCCCAGTTAGCCTGGAAGTTTACCCTAATTTTGTGGAAATGTTTTCAAATTTAATAACGTGCACCAGAAATTAGATTGAGACCAAACAGTGAGTAAATTGTTGACAAGCTTGTACATGAATAGATGGAGATGTTAATTGTAGGCAATTATTATCCATACAGGATGTACTTAATTCCATACTAATACCAAGAGGGAAGTAGGCAGTTTAATTAGATTTATCAATTAAATTCAATTATCAATTAATGTTTTTGAGAGAAGCTTCAGAGCGCAGACAAGCGGGGTGTGTAATTATCACTAGTGACTTGGGGAAACTTCAACAACAGTAATAATGTGTACAGATGCACTGTTCTGTTCTATATGTACACTGTAAAATGAATAATGATGCAGTTTCGATAGGGTTGAAAAACAACAGATATTTTTGATACATTTTTTAGTTGCTGGTCTGTGGCCTAGATCTGATTTATACACTACATGTATGTTCTGAAAATGTAGGTATAAGGTACAGTAATATTATGATATTGTGAGCCTACATTGTATTTCTTCAGGGCAATAATACAAAGTCAATTTCAGGCGTCATTTACATGCATGTTTGTCAATGAGCAAGTAAATTCTACTCCCTCTTGAATAGTGTCAAAATAAAGGGGTTTAGGGGTGACTTTGCTTTCAAAATCATTCTAGATCCAAGAGTTACCATAGAAATTCCTTAAGAAAATTTATTTTCCTTTGTTCATGTCTTTACAAAGATGAGGAATTATGCTCAGTTGGGCAAGTGAAATTGACTTGGGCAAATGCTTTTAAAATTCAGCTGTGTGTAGGAAAATGACATTTATAACGAATATAATGATAACAATTGTGGTATTTTCATCTTTTGTTTGCAGAGACCACGAGGAGGGATCATTACATGTACATGTTTGTAGCTGCATCGGGTTATTGAGGAACAACACAACAACATGATGAAGAAGACAAAATTAGGTAAGACAAAACTTTCTTCTTATTATTATTATCATTTATTCAGCAAAACAAAGTGTATACAGAGGATTACATTGAAGAACAAATCATACAAAACAAAGGATGAAAATCATTAAAAAAAAACATTATCGTGATTCCCATGAGTATTTACAAGCTGCCAGGAATCTGTTCATGAAATTCCCCAACTTGATATATACAGTTAGCAACTAAATTATTCATACCCTTACCAAGTTTTTTATTTGTTGGTAACCTTTAAGTATTCAAGGAAGCTTTAACCTTTAATAAAAGGTATGATATCTTGGACCTTTAAATGCGAGAAGGAAATTGAATAGTAGAAAATCATTGCACCTGTTAGCTTGGTGTTGAGCATTCCTGATTTCCTTGTACAACGTACATGTATGTTGTAGTTGTACAACTTCATGTTTTCCATAAAAAGAATGATCTAATTTAGGATGTACTTGCCGATGATTCAGGAAGCTTGCGTCTGTAGGAAGATCCTTAAAGCTACCTCAGAAGTGCTCTTTTAAAGTGGTTTGATTATAATACCATTTCCTGGTGTACAAGTTGGAAATGTTTCATTCTGTAAATGTCAAAACATTCAACATTTCTTTGAAATACTTTCTTTGTTATGTGAAGAGTGAAACATTTAGCTTTTTTTTTGCATGGTATAAAACCTGAAAACTTCGCTAATTTACTTTGTGTTATTGTGTTTGCTTTTTTTGAAAATGTAATTCTGGGCTAAATAAAACCAGAAAAATGGCAAATGTTTACATCTTGAAAACTTCCATGCCACAAAGTTTTTTGTTTGCCACATAAAGTGATTATGTACTCATCAACCTCTGAACATTCAGAACAGGGGACTAAAATGATATTCTGAACCCATATAAAGGTAGGCCCTAGTCTGGAGTAGTGGGTAGAGCGAGAGAGGGAGAGGGGGGGGGGGGGGGAAGAGAAAGAAAGAACAGGGAGCATGATAGAGGAAGAAAACATCATGTTTGCCAATTAAAGTCATTATGTACTCATCATTTAGAAAAGGGGACTAAAATGTCATTCTGAACCCCTTAAAAAAATAGTTTGGAGTAGTGGGTTGAGAGAGAGAGAGGGAGGGAGGGAGGGAGGGAGGGAGGGAGGGAGGGAGGGAGGGAGGGAGGGAGGGGGAGGGGGGGGGGTGGGAGATCGAGAGGGAAAGAGAAAAGATAGTAATAGTATAGTCACTATAGAGAGGGAAAGAAAGATAGAACAGAGAGGGAAAGGGAAAGAGAGAGAGAGAGAGAGAGAGAGAGAGAGAGAGCATGATAGAGAAAGAAAGCATCAGAGCAAATGAGAGACGGATTAGAGTAGCAAAGCAAACTAAAGGAAACAGAAAGATGGAAGAGAGAAGAGAGGGAGAACAGATCAGAGAGAAAGGAGAAGAGGAGGGGGAGGGAGTTGCTTATAAATAGCCCTACAGTACATGTACATGTACAGTATGTTTTATAATCATATATGATACAGGTGCACATTTAAGCATACAGTAAATATTACCCTGATTGTGTACAGGAGAAAAGCCTTTTAGATCCGGGTATTTTTGAAGTCCCTGACCTCCCAGGAATTTTTCTAAATTTTGAGCGAGGTCAAGTGAAAGGTCAGACAACAGCTTCAGTTTTTATTAGCAATCTGGGAAATAGGGAAATTCTGATCATCTGATGATGAGTGTTGTTTACACACCAAACGGCTTGAAACAACAAGTTTCCTAATTTGCATTCTATGTTTTGTAGTTCAAGAATAATTTGTTTATTAAGAAATAATGATTTATAGTAGGGAAATTCTGATGATAATTGTGGTTTTTACACCAAGCAGCTTGAAACAAGAATTTGTAACCTATTGTTTGATGGTTGGTAGGTACTATTCACTATGTTGACAAGGTTTTTAGGGTCCTCTATTTGTTTATTGATTTGGCTTTGAAGTTTGAATGTGACTAAAAAACATTTGTTAACAATCTACATTTGTAAGATTAAATGTCCAACATTTAGAGGAAAAAATAACTGTTCACTATCAGCAAAAAAAGTGAGGACCATTTCTGTACAGGAGTGTTTTTTTGCACCCCAGCATTTTTTTCGTTTTTTTGTTGGTCAATGTGATGACTTTTTGTCGGTATGAGGACTTTTTGTAATTACTAATTTACTATTATTTGAAAATGAACTCTTGTGAAGTAATGAAGTACAAATGCATGACAAGACACCAAGATGCCGTTGGTCCATTTTCAGAAGATTCTGGAAGATGCTTTTTGTGTAAATGCTCCATAGATAGAG
This sequence comes from Strongylocentrotus droebachiensis, assembly GCA_035222895.1. Lineage (NCBI taxonomy): Eukaryota > Metazoa > Echinodermata > Echinoidea > Camarodonta > Strongylocentrotidae > Strongylocentrotus > Strongylocentrotus droebachiensis. The sequence goes on along the minus strand of JAVYIG010002660.1, from coordinate 218,496 downwards.
GGTGGAACATTATTCCTGACTTTTTGTTCTCTCTCTCTGCCTTTCTCTCCTTGGCAGGCCATCAACATGTTTACAAACTGTAGTGTTCACTGCCAAGATTTATTGCATCTCCACAATAAACCTTGCATTGTTCAGAGAATTTGACTCATTTACTGTGAGCCCTTTCACATGCAGAAACTTAATAGGTCATGCAGTTCCTTATGGGCTTAAACCCTACTACTAAAAAGAGAAGTATTTTTGTTTAATTTCATGATTTAAAGGGGAAGTCCACACTGATATTAATCACAAAGTTGGTTTTAATAGAAGTAGAAATATGAGAGGAACAGGTCCGTGAAAGTTTGAGCAAAATCAATTAAAAATAAGAAAGTTATGAACTTTTTAAAGTTGCAATTACGGTAATCAGACACAAATTGGCAACTTTTTGCTCTGTGCAAAAAAAAATCATGTATTTCTCCTAAAGAAATCGTGAAATCATACATGTACAGTAGCCTAAGCATAGGTTTTGCAAACTTTTTTGTCATCAATAACTCTGAAAATGTTGCAGCGTAACTCGATGAGGGCAAGTCCTGTTGAAAATATTTGTCCAATAGTACATTACCCAAATCATAAAAGTTTTTATTATATCTGGGATTCAACTAGAGCTCTACATAGGGCCTCCATTTAACGCCCTCTCCAAGGAACAGAATTTATCCACTGTTACATACATGTAGCCTGCATCTTTAAAACAGAGGATCGAGGGGCACATTAACACACAACACACTTTATGGACTGAGCCAACTCGCCTCCTCTTATACTGTACGCATCAAGTGACCTGGGAAATAGTTCCAATATTTTCCAAGGTAGCATATTGTCTAAGCATCATGATCATCTAAGCTTCATTACATGCCCAATCATTTTCTGTAATGTGTCTAACCTGTTATGTTAATTGAGATCTATTCAACAGTCTTGGTCTGGTAAATGTGTTCATGACATCCTTCCTGTAAGATGGGCCTCAATTCAATCATCATCAATGTTAATTAGACGAGCATGCATGTACATTACTACATTTATCTGTATCCTTGCTTTCAGCCTGTGAGTGTTTTTTTTTAAATCCTTGTCTTCAAGATCCCCCTTTTCAGTGCACACTGGTTGATGATGCTGTCTCCGCATCTTTACCTATTTTCTGACAGAAATATGGTGTTTTAGAGATATTAATGCTGTAAAATCGTCATTATATCATCATCATCGTCATTGTCATCATTATCAGGAAGCCAAGGATAAGAAATGAAAATCCCTAAACAAAAATGCATCAACAATTTTCATAAGAATTTATTCTATCTTTTTTTTTCTCTCTTAAAATGTTCTTGGACTTTCACTTTGGACATCTTTTCCAGATATTTCCATGAGGTCTGTAGAGTCCAATTAAAATGTGCCCATTCAATATTGATATTGTTGATATTAACTCTTTGATAATCTTAATTTTTTTCCCCTTCTTTGTTCATTTGCCAGATTTTGGGGAGTCTCGGGAGGACAGGTTTATGCTCCCCGGGATAGACTTCAAAGCCAAGATGATTGGAATAGAACCTGTAGGCGAGGCAAGGGGTGATAAGATGTGCATGGATGCTATGATCAAATTAAAGGTAAGCATCATCTCATCCTAATATATTATGCAAAGCTAAATTATTATTATTATTTTTTTAATTTTTTTTTGGGGGGCGGGGGATATGACACAAGGTTTGTTCATCTTTGTAAGCTCCTTAAGCTCCTCAATGAAACATGTATTCATGTACACTCTCAATTTGACAATTTTTAGGAGATAAACTATCAAGAATGAAAGAAATTCTTTGGTTTTGAGGTGAATACTGTCTGTTGAAAGTCGGGAGGGCTTGAAATCTTACCCTCAACTAATGTGAAGGAGAAGGAGATTCATTTCTTTAATATCTTACGAAGATCATTGTACTTATGTTAAGCTGTCCATGTAACTACAGTGTATGTGCATAAGATGCAACTTGTACATTTGCTGATTACATGAAAATCTGCTATTTTAGCAATATTTTGTTCCTCCCTCACATTATAACTAAGTACCTATATACATGTATCATGTACATCAGTATAGAGTAGAGGCTACATTTTTTAAACATATATTCAAACAATATATTATTGGGTTTTTTCAATGAATGCATGTGATTTCAAAATGATAAAATCATTCCATGAAGCACAGATTAATTGTGTATTTGTTGAATAGAGAATGGATGCAGCGCATGTGATCTATTTCCATGTACATAAAGTCAATGCACTATCGATATTCATCATTTTATATCTAGTGCTCTACATGTATTTATTGCTCGATTTAAAAGAAATCTTGTTCTTTTCCTTTTCTCTCCATCTAGTACCTTGTCAAAACTTCAGGTGAACACAAAGCAAGAATCATGGTCAATGTCTCAATCGAAGGTATCAGAATTCTGGATGAGAAAACGAGGGTAAGAGAGTGTTGGTTGTTTTTGTTCTTAAATGATTTTCTTTGTCTTGCTTGAAAATTAATGCCTCAGTCAATAATGTGATGGACTAAATGTACTATCATTTAAACAAACTATTGATGAACTTTGCCTTTTCCTCGTAAAATTTACTTTGGGGTTATTTGGTATTTGAATATATAATATAATGATGATTAAACAAATTATATTAAATATAGAGCTGTTAATTAGAGCAATTAAGTAATTTGTTGACAGATTTGGCATGCTCTAATTCTGTCCTTTAAAAAAAAATTACAAAAAATTTCTGATGATTTTATTTCTCCAGTAGAATTATTGAAATTCACTAGAAAAGCTCAGCTGGCCATGTGAAAGGAAATATCTAAAAACAAAGATAAAAGTTGTTTTTCATGTAATTACACACTGTGTTTGTCATATTCTGTGGCTCCATGGGGTTGGGACAATTTTTGTGACATACCAGAAGTGAGAAACTACGTCTTCTATTAACCATAACACTTTTTGCTCAAATTGAGTTTAGCTTAAACAGAATAGTCAACTATGTTTAGTAGTACTCTAGCTTAATGGTAAATTGATATTTTAGACCCCAAGTTTATGGAATGTTATACAAATGTGATGTCCATGTAACGCTGGGGAAAAAAATGTGTGTTCAGCAGAAATTTTTGAAGAGAAACAAATAATACAAGTATGATTCTGGCAGGGCACTACAGTAACAGTAACTATATATATACATATTCTTTGTATAAACATTTTCAACACATGATTTCATCTTAAAGGTACTATGTCCCATTTGCAGGCCAAAAAAATTGAAAAAGTTAAATTCCAACTGCATTTGAAAGATAATACTAATTTTGAACTTCCCTAAAAAGGTGGGGCTTGAAAATGTCTTCAAGTGGGAAAATAATGACTATTAGTTGTCAAATCGACATTAGGGCTATAGAGCCCAAAAGTAAAAGTCTTGATTTTCAGACAATTGTACCGAATGGTCATACGTTTTATGCTGCGCAAAGATTCAATCAGTTTAATCTTGGCCATCACAAGAAGTGGGTTATTGATGTAGACAAATGCTCATGTACCCTTTACAACTCTTTTCATGTATGTTATTACCAAAGAAGAAAAAAGGCCAGTCAGTCACTCAATAGTGTCTGACAGTGAAGTCTAGCAAGTAAACGGGTTTCCTTGCATAATTTAAATATGAGGACACTTCTAACGTTTAAATTTCACAGATAGGACATACATGACATATTCATAATTCCTGCAAAGTTCTACAGAATTTGAGGTTGGCTGCAAAAGGGACATAGTACCTTTAAATGTATAGTAGAAGATCTCATACCAATGTTAAATGGACATCATCATATTTTGTACCCCAACCTCATGGAATGACCCCTATCTTTCCAGGAAGTGCTACACCAACATGAGGTCCACAAAATATCCTTCATCTCTAGAGACTCCACAGATCCCAGGGCGTTCGGCTACGTCTACGGCGAGCAAGCCAATCACAAATTCTACGGAATCAAAACAGAAAAACAGGTATAGTCCCAGTATTGTTGAGTTTCTGTACAATGTACAATTGTATATATATTAGTTATACAGTTTATTAGTCGTCATCATCATCATCAACAAGAAGATTGCAAGCCATCTTTCAATGCAGTATGTCCAGTAGTGCCGTGTTTGTGCCATCGAATTGGATCGACCAAATCAATTGATTCATAATATATATATATGCAATATTTTTTCCCGTAACATGAGAGTAATTTTAATAGTTTCATACTATTAATTAAATGTAATGTTAACTGTCATTGTATAATTGTTTTAAATGGGGGCACGCTACAAGAGTCCTATCTCGCACCCCGGGGCAACGTGTCTAACACGGCCGGTTGTAGCAACTACTCCGAAGTTCAAGATTACATTAATCTTGATCTAAGGAGACTTGAACGAACGAAATGCAGTATAGTCCTTTCATTACCCTGGAAAGGTGGGACCTGTCTTATACGAAGTTGTGAACGATTTTCACTGATTTTTATTGATTTTACTTGATCGTAAATCATCCAGTCAAGCATGTTCTATCTCTTACATGTACATGTATGTACACTCTTGACGACGGATAGTCAACCTGTTTGAAATGTCAAACCCCTTCTCCCACCCATCCTCTCCAACTGGCGCTATAGTTCTCTTTAGAACTATAAGCTCAAAGAAAGTTTACCGACAGTCCTTTTCAGGACTACATACACACACTCAAGAAATAAAGATTTACCGACAGTCCTTTTCAGGACTCCCCAATCCTCCCCCCCCCCCCCTCTCTCACATGGTGCAACCGTAAGCCAACTGTATAGAGTTATGAGTGTATCAATCTCAGAGTAAATTGTAATCAATTTGGACCAATTGCAAGTCTTTTGTATATAGTCTTCACCTCTAGACTGCATTTCTGTGAGATGAAATTGACCAAGCCAATCATTTGTTTGAAATTTCTCATTTGAAAAGGGCAAACATTCCCTCAAAAGCATTACACATAAATGTAGATCAGAAGTCCATTGCATATTGACCTTTGACTTTTGACCTTTGACTTTTGACCTATGACCCTATAGGCTGATGCTCTAGTTCTGACCCTGAAAGATCTCTTTGAAGTTGTCCTGGAGCTGAAGAAGCAGCAGATTGCACAACAGAAGAAGGCCGATCAAGTCACATCATCATTACCGACGCCACAAGATGACTCGGAGCCTAAGCAGATCGCCTCATTCAAGGTTTGAATTCATGTTTGAAACTATTATATATTTGTCTATATACATATTAAAGGCATCGTTTAACAATGTTAAATCTGAGATGCATGACCCTATGTGCTATCAGTGTCTGTGATATGGTGTAATATTGAAGCCCTACAAAAATTCCGCTTCAAAATGATCAAGAAGTGCCTTAAAAAAGTAAAAATATTTGGTTTTACCATTCCCGTTTTCCCAAATATGAAGACCGTTAGGAAAATGCAAAATTTGATTTTCGAATTCCAATCATAAATATCTTAATAGGCTTGTAAAATTCAAGGAGTTCCTGACTGACCTAAAGGTTTATAATTATCATTGCAGCATGAGCTAAATCCAGGATTTTTTTTCATAATCTGAGACAAAGTTACCCAATCCCTTTAAAGCAGGGGTGTACAATTGTGTAGTTAAAAGTGTCACAAAGATAGGTTACATTCAAATAAAAAAAATTAAGTCGTAGACCCTGCAACTTTCGTGACATGAAACACTTGAAAATTGTCGAGGATAAACATTTTCGCAGCATGAAACCATTGGAAATTTGGACCATTCACACATTTTGTAAAAGTCATGCATGCAAAATATTCTGATCATATGTACTGTATTAAACCATTTAGCTTGAAACTTTTTATAATATTTTATTTTAAACGATGTTTTGGAATTCCTGCACAATTCAACGAGGGGAGGACATCAAGATGTGATAACGCTATTAACTGCCTGAATACTTTATGGCTCAAGATAAATAAATATAAACCCTTTGAAAATTAAGTCATCTCGATTGAGATAAGAATCTAGTATACACTTACAGTTAAGTACCTGGACTACTTTTGATCCTATTCAATGGATGAGAAAACTTAAACCGGCAGTTCAGGAGCTATAAAATTTGAGGTATAAAATTAAAAACTTTATTGCTCCCAATAGCATTTTTTTTTTCACGCGTGTGTGTAATTGGGTTTTTACAGACATTTATTAATCAGATAATGTATATAGATGCATTGTACATTTAGTTGCATGATATATAAACTTTGTTGTGGTTAGGGTTAGTTGCGTTTTTACCCCCCTAATTTTCTTTCACTCGATCACCTGTAACCGTTTGTTGTAATTAATGGACTTTGATAACTTAAGCCTAACAGCAGGCTGCATGACCCTAAACGCGACCACAGCCTGTTGCACAACAAGAAATGATTAATTAGCAACCTCACAGAAGGCCTGTCCTCATCATCTCGAGATTGCCAAATAGCCCGCTATTTTTGATTTGGGAAATAATCCCAAAGTTACAAATCGTGCCATCATCAGCTCGAAACTTGACCTTGAAACTTGAAACTCAAGCTCGAGAAATTAGCTTGAGATATTTTGCTCAGCGTGTGCGCATAGTGCGAGTCTTCGGGCTGGTGAGGACGCACCAGACAAATAGCAGGATATTTTGCAAACTAGCCCAAGATATCTTGGGATGATTATCTCGACGGAATATCCCGCTAATTGCAACTTCGGGCTGATGAAGATGCAAATTAACTGGATAATTTGCGATCGGGATAGTTCAAATAGCGGGATATTTGGCAATCTCGAGCTGATGAGGACAAGCCCCTTACGAATTCGCTATATCCCTGTTAGTGAAAATATCAAAGGCTGATCCGACCCACGCTCTGGCAACATGTGCCCTGGGAGTTACATTGTTTTTCATCAAAGAATCAAGGCTAGGTTTAAGGTCAGTATCAGGGCTTTATGTAGGCTTTGGTCTAGGATTAGGGGTAAGGTACAAAGGTTACAATGTTAGGTCAAGGGTTGCATGCAGCAAGGAAGTTGGTTAGTGATAGATATTGACCAGAGCAATCCTTGCTAGAGCATGTGACATAGAACTGATTAAGGTTCCCATTTGATATGGACGAAGCCATAACTAGGGTCACGATTGTTACTAGAAAATCTAGGGCAACAAAAACATTCAATTTTTTCTGCATTAAATGCAAACCTTGTAACCTTACCAACTTGTAATTTTTGCCTCCCACTCAAATACACTTCTTTATCAGTGGTAGATCGTACAGCACTGCTGGGTTGAAAAGGTCCTATTGATGCCACTTGTGATTAAAATTGAAAACAAGCCATACAATTAACAACTAAATTATTCATACCCTTACCAATTAAGTTTTGTCTTTTGTTAAGTGTTTGAAAATTGATTTGTCTTGATTTATCCACCTTTCGTATTCTTGAGGAAACAAAAACAGAAAAAACATCAAATTTACAAGGGGTATGAACAATTTAGTTGTTAACTGTATACATGTATGTGGCATTCATGCAATCAATGCCAAGTTCATGCCCCAAGTACAAATTTTATGGAACCATTCTCTTGATGGAAAAAAGGAACTACTGTTCAGGGATTAGATAATATATGTGTACGTAAAGCTGAGAAGGCCAAAGTAAATAGGAAGATTGTAAACAAGGAGGTACTTGTAAGTCGTAGTTGGGTCCGATAAGGGTAGGTAATCTTTGGACTTTGTCTCTGGTTTTTAATAGAAAGCTTGTCGATTTTTGAGAGATTAGAATCAGGTTGTTGTGATTTAAGCAAGTGATATCGAGCATTCATGGTGAATTATGAACTCCATGTACAGTGTTTGATGCAGGAAATATAGGGTACACATGTACCTTGAAGGAATTTCATTTAAAGGGATACGGCATCTTTGCATCAGATTCTTAAAAAAATCCTGGATTTAGCTCATGCTGCAATCATAATTATAAACCTTTAGGTCAGTCAGGAAGCCCATGACTTTTACAAGCCGATCGCCAGTCTGATTATCAAGATATTTATGATTGGAGATTAGATATGTCAAAAACTGTTCTTCTAATGGTTTTTATAACACTATAGTCTATTGAAGAAAATGAGATTGGAAAAAACAGGTCACTCAACGATTTTACTTTTTTGAAGCACTAATTCATGATCATTTTGAAGCGCAATTTCTTAAGGGCTTCAATATTACACCATATCACAGACACTGACAACACATAGGGCTATGTATGTTATATTTATAAACCTGGAAACATTGTAAAACAATGCCTTTAATGATTTCAAACATTTTTTTAACTTCAGGTTTAGTACTTTAAAGGTACTATGTCCCTTTTGCAGCCAACCTCAAATTATGTAGAACTTTGCAGGAATTATGAATATGTCATGTATGTCCTATCTGTGAAATTTAAACGCTAGCAGTGTCCTCATATACAAATTATGCAAGGAAACCTGTTTACTTGCTAGACTTCACTGTCAGACACTATTGAGTGACTGACTGGCTTTTTTTCTTCTTTGGTAATAACATACATGAAAAGAGTTGTAAAGGGTAGATGAGCATTTGTCTACATCAATAACCCACTTCTTGTGATGGCCAAGATTAAACTGATTGAATCTTTGCGCAGCATAAAACGTATGACCATTCGGTACAATTGTCTGAAAATCAAGACTATTACTTTTGGGCTCTATAGCCCTAAAGTCGATTTGACAACTAATAGTCGTTATTTTCCCACTTAAAGACATTTTCAAGCCCCACCTTTTTTAGGGAAGTTCTAAATTAGTATTATCTTTCAAATGCAGTTGAAATTTAACTTTTTCATTTTTGGGGCCTGCAAATGGGACATAGTACCTTTAAGAAAGAAAATAGCTGCTCGCCAATTAAATTTATAAGAAGAGCTTGATGGTACATGACTGATTATTTAAATAAATTACCACTTATAAGGGTAACTTTCCAATAGTTATGCAAAATGCATTGGTGCAACATAGCAAATCACTGTGTAGTAGATAGAGGTTCCAGGATATTTCCAGTTCAACTACTAAATCTTGTCTGGATACTTTACACATAATGTATGTAGACAACAAGCTTTTGTCAAAGCTCACTTAGCGGTTACAGGATCAGTAGCATGATTGTGTAAACAACAATGGTGTTTTGATGTGTTAATGTGTAACAGTGAACAGTTATATGAATGGGAAAGATGGGAGCAGGATAATTCCCATACAGCCACCTAATCCTAGTCTAGTGCTTAATTACCCTTTCAATTTAATATAATAGTATGAATTGGACAACAACAGCATGTACAGGAAAAGTAGTCCCTGTGTAGAAGACAGAGGGTCTGGGATAGCTTTTTTTAAACTACTAAGTCTATTCTGGATATTTTACATGTATGTCAACAAATGGTATGCTTTTGTCCAAGCCCACTTTGATAGCGGTGGTTACAGGATCAGTACAGTAGCGCATGATTGTGTAAATAGTGTTGATGTGTTAATGTGTAACAGTGAACAGTTATATGAATGGGAAAGATGGGAGCAGGGTTAATTCCATTCAGCTACTTAATCCTAGTCTTGTTCTTAATTTGCCTTTCAATTTGATATAATGTAGTATGAATAGCATGTACAGAAACTGTAGTGGAAGTTGTATACATGCAACAGGAAGTTTGTAGTAAACAGAGGGAACTGAACAAGATAACTGAATAAAATAGTATGAGTTGACAGATATAGCATGTACAGGAACTGTAGTGGAAGTTCTTTGCAACAGGAAGTTTGTAGTAAACAGAGGGCAACAAGATAATGGAATAGTATGAATAGGAAAGTAATAGCATGTAAAGGAACCATAGTGGAAGTCGTATGCAACAGGAAGTTTTTTATAAGATAATTGCTCTTCGAATGAACTCTCCTGGTGCACTATGGTCAAAAACACAAAGTTTTACTGAAGCATTCTGATAAGAGATGTCAGTATGATCTATAGTAGCATTTTGATTGTGTTCGAAGTAAGCAAATTTTTAAAAGTAATATCTAAATGTATTTTAGGAACATTTTGTGAGCAACTTATTTCCTCAAGAAATCTGGCATTGTTAAATGTGCTCTCTTCAAAATATGCAACAGTGGAATATGTTTTCCCCAGAAACATGACCTCCATGTTGACCTCTGATCTTTGACCCTTAGAATCCTCCCCCAGCAGAAGGGGGTGAGACGGATGACCCTATGTACGCCCAGGTCAACAAGCCCAAGCTGACGGAGCTGGCAGCCAACCTCAACAACGAGCCGTTCCCGTCTTCGGGACTTCTAGATCTCGAACAAGAAGTCAAGAATATTCAAATGGTAAGAGAATTAATTCAAGGAAACTTGAATGCAATTTGCTCATTTATATTTATTCGAACCCCATGTATCAAATTTCATTTTTATTCATCAAATTTTCATTTTGATGTAGATACATGTTATGTTATATGTAGATCCATATAATAAGCTTTAACAGACCTGAATCTTCATGTGATAATAGATCACATGAGAAAATATGTTTGGATTTTTGTTACCTTCTGAAAGTAAGGCTCGACGCTAACAGGTGCTCTGGAGAAGTGGACTTATAACAAAAAATCATAGTCAGTCAGAAAGCATACAAATGAATGACACTAAGTTGATGCCTTGTCATTCATGTATCAGCTGTTCCATAGTTGAACAGCTCCATCTACAGTTCAGATGTCATTTAAAACAACCTGCTGCGTGGACTAAACTGAGTATGAGGTCGAGGATAAAGGGGAAGAGTTGGGGGGAGGGGGTATTTCAGGCATGGCTTGTTGGTTTGTGTACTCTCAACAGTTTGGCTATACATGCCTATGTGTATATCTACAGATGTGCAGATTTAGGCTACTGAGGTTAAATATATGTCTATTATCTGACTGAGTCCAGCTTGGCAACAATTTTTTCTTTGCACATATCTGTTTATTGATATTTCTTTTTATATCTTCTTCATTATTTATTTTAAAGTAAATGATTATGATGGGTTTCATCTTTCTACCAGGCTGTTCAATTCAATTCAATTTCGGTTTTATTGTAGAACAAAAGAACATGGCAAAATTCTAAAGACTAATATTGTCATATGAGCAGTAAAATACAAAAAAGCATGAAATAAGGTTATAAAATATACATTGATATATAGTACTTCAATAATAACTAAAAACAAAGAAAGTGACTTCATGAATGCAATTCAACATCATTTTAGTTAGGGTTAACTGAGTACAGAGAACAGACCCTGGGGGGTGTTTCATAAAGCTGTTCGTAAAGTTATGCATGACTTTAAGTATGATTTAAATATGAAAAGCCAAATGGGATGCTCAATATTTTTTAACTGCATCAACTAAAGTTAAACTTTACAGATGTAGATTAATATTCACATTATAACACACATTTTTAATGCAAAGTATATTTTTCGCCATAATTAAATTGAGGTTATTGGAAAATATACCGGTAGTCACACTTTGGGCATCCTATCTGGCACTTCATATTCAAGTTGTTTGTAAAGTCATGCATAACTTTACAAACAGCTTTATGAAACACCCCCCTGGTACTATAGAAGGATGAACACCTAAATGCATACAGACATGTTACTATATCTGTCTGTGAATCTTGGCATCGGATCGTTCATAACGGCAGATAACTCCAGCCTTTTCAGAGAAAGCAGCAAGGTGAGGGGGTAAAAGGGGGAAGTTTGTATGAGGCTATTGTGAAGGAGAAAAGAAAAATGGAGAATAACAGGAAATTCTGCCATATGCTCGCAAATGTTTGGCAGGATGCTCTTTAATCTTAGGTGTAAGATTTAAGTTTGGTTTTGAAGTTCTCATTTTCTTTCGTAGAATTTTAGGTCTAAAGAGAGGGGGGGGGGGTAATGCGCATACTAGGTAAACAGGAAAGTTAGATTTTAGTTTTTAGTCACCTCTCATGAGGGGCTTTGTTAATCCTGTTGCAAAAATATTGGATAGACAAAGAAAAATGTATGACTGCTATCAGGATACCTCGTATCTCAAAAATCATGAATTTTCAGGAGAGCGAAAAAACATTTCCTGTCTCAACAGATTTAGTGCTGTGACACCGTCCTTTGTGTGGAATTTGTGAAAAAACCGAGACAGGAGGCGTTCCATGGATTTATCAGGTGGTGTCGTAGGCCATTAGGTACACAATTATGCAAAAAAAAATCTAAATCTAAAAAAATTGAGATACAAGGTTTTGTCACCCCACCGACGAATATATCATAGAGACATCTGAATTAATTACATGAATAAGTACCTTTAATAAAAAAAAAAGGAAAAACATAGGTAAATGTATTAGGTACATGTGTGCAATTGGAGAATTAATTAAGTGGAAGACTAGAATGAGGAAATATTTTTGTTTGTTTAAATGTAGAACAAGAGTGAAACAGACGTATAGAAAACCCAAAAGAAAACAAACTATAAATAGAGGAACTGAAAGGAAAAGTAAGACAGAGAAATATGGAAAAAAAAGTGCACTGTCCAGTACATGTAGTATAAAGAAAGAGTAAGAAATAGATAAGAAATAAAAGAACAAGAGGAAGAAGGAAAAAAAAGAGAGAATGGGGAGTAGACATAGAGAAAAGAGGAGGTGACAGAGAGGGAGAAGAGAAGGGGCAAAGAGAGAGAGAGAGAGAGGGGTAGAGAGGGAAGGAAAGATTGAGGGGGAGAGAGAATGAAAAAGACAAAGGGACCACACACACCCCCATCATCACCCCCTCACACTCAGAAAATATAAGAGACAGAGAGAATGATTGAGAGCTCCTAACGAATGAACGAGATTGCAATAGGTTAGCGAGGAAAGGGAATGTGCAACGTACGAGGAGGAAATTGGTCATCCTACCTCAGCACTTCCCAGGGGACGGGCTGGGGTTGAGAACATTGGTGTCCTGCCAAGCCACCTTAGAAGTGGCTTCCCTCATTCTAACACTATCGTCATCATCACCCATTAAAGGTATTCCCTTTTAAGACAAGGTAGTGAAGGTGTTTAATACCTGAAAAGGAGACCTGAATCTAAACAGTTAGCAACGATCTGTAACCAAAACTTGTAGTTGGAACACAAACACTTTAAGATTTTTGAGTTTAATAGTAAGCATGTAATTTCTGAGTTCATTGTTAGCATGAAATTTCTGAGTTCATTGTACCAGGAAGCATAACATTTCAGAGTTCATCGTAAGTCTGAAATGTCAGTGTTAATCGTGAGCATGAATTTATCAGTGAATTAGTTCTTACGCAAAGTGTTTGCCATAAGTGTAAATATCATACCATTTGAATGAATATCTCTTGAAATGAAGGAAGAAACACTGATAAGGAAACATGTCAGACCTAATTGTGATAACAGATACAGATACTCTTCCATGCTATGTATAGTACAGTAGTTCCCTGAATAGAACAGTAATCTCAATATTTTTGCTTTCTATTTGATACATTTTATGAAATTTTAATTGAATATTATTTGATGCTACCATATCAGGAGTGCCCATATCTTACTTCTTTTCACAGGACTAAGTTTGATATGATTCTTAAATGTGTGATATATATATATTTGATGTACCTTGGTCCAAATACTGAGGCAAAAGAACTTTATGTGGCAAACAGCTTCTGTAAATGAAAATCATTTACCGTAATTAACGGTGTATTAACCGCACCTTTTTGCCGCCGAAAAAAATTCAAAGTCGGGGGTGCGGTTTATACACAGTACACCCCCAAAAAAAAAATATTAAAGTGTCGATTTATTTATGCCCCTCCACCTGGCGCTATGCCTGGCAATGTCTCCCAGCTCAGTAATCAGTGTGTTGACTCACCACTCGGAAACTAGAACAACACTCAAATTTGTCTGTCATCTTGGTTTGAAAGTAATCTTTCTGATAGATCTTAATATGTAGTTGATAATAATAATTCCTCAATTTTTTTTCTATTACACGGCGTACCACAAGGTTCTATCCTAGGTCCTCTACTGTTTTTTAAGTCGGCAAAAAAAAAGTTTTTATGGCAAAAAAGAGGGGTGCGGTTAATACACGAGGGCGGTTTATACAACGTTAATTACCGTATTCACATTATGTCATGTTTTCAAGAACAGTGAAAATAGAGTGGGCTGAATGGAATTATCCTCATAAATTTCCAATGTGATCATTTACAACAAAATGCTAAATAAACTATTAAACTTGTATTGTCATGAATTCATTTTATTTCATAACACTTTCCTTTATTTAGTGCTCCCATTGTCCTAAAAGTGATACAGATGTGATCCATTATCCATCTAATTAACTTTTTTTCTTCTAAAATGTACAATGCTAAGCACATCGTCATAAATAGCTTTGTTTTTCTTTCTTTAAATGAATAACACATTTGTTTTCATTTAGTTCTTCTATTGTTTTATTAATTGTTACATATCAACGCATTTTGAAAGCTTCTTTGCACATAGTACAAAAGGGAAAACACAATCATAGACAATGTTATTATTTTAATGATATCCTGACAAGAACTGTTAAGTTCAGAGTAATTCCTATCTCCTAGTCTTGCCAATTTGCTGAGCACATGACTCTCTCCTGCGTTGCCAATTTTTTCCCATCGGACATTAGAGGTGTTATACAGGAAAGTGTCACAGTGCCTCTTAGAGATCACATCAATTAGAGCCAAGCAGGCTCCATGAATTCAATTGTCACCTACCTGAGTAACCATCTCCTCTCAATAGACTGAGGTAATTGAGATTTATGACAAAATGAATGATGAAAAGCCTTTTTGAGTGACCAAAGTTTCTCACTATTGTATGAAGGCTTTCAGTTGGAGCTGTGAAATTCACATATTACACCGTTTCTTTCAAAGAAAAACTGAAATGAAATGAGATTTTTATCTAATGGGTCATTCCATGTCAAATCACCCCAAAAATCTGAAAATCTGAACCCAACCATTTTTGATTTTGATGAAACTTAGTGTACTTGTTGAGTGTGATCTCACAGCACCAAATCCCAAATTTTAGGTCAATCGGGTGAGGGGTTTGGGAGATACGGCCCACCAAATTTTGAGATTTTTTCAAAAATGGGGGTGGCGGGCCTACCTTTGAACCCTTATATTTCGGGACCTAATGGGTCAATCTTCACAAAATTGGTATTGTTGGAAAGGGTATTCAATAAGGATTCCAAATCTGCGGCCATTTTGAAAATTCATACATGTTGGGGTACTTTGACCTCTTGACCTAAGATTTGACCTTGAAATCGACCTTGTGGATCGCGTGACCTTGACAATATTTTTCATGAAATGTAATCTCTGACATGTTCACTTAAACATATAAAAGTTTCAGAGATATAATATTTTTTGTTTAGGAGCAATAAGGATTGAAAGTATCCATACTTACAGATATTCACAATAAACCCTATTATAATGTATACAATACATGCAATATGCACAGTACAACATACATCTTCCACATGCTTTTTTGTTCTAGTCATATCCATTCTAAATGTCAGCAGTACTTGAATAGAAATAAAATGACAAGTTTATATATGACCGATTAGGTCCCGAAATATAAGGGTTCAAAGGTAGGCCCGCCACCCCCATTTTTGAAAAAATCTCAAAATTTGGTGGGCCGTATCTCCCAAACCCCTCACCCGATTGACCTAAAATTTGGGATTTGGTGCTGTGAGATCACACTCAACAAGTACACTAAGTTTCATCAAAATCAAAAATGGTCGGGTTAAAACCATTGGGTGATTTGACATGGAATGACCCTAATGTTTTATTCTAAATTTGAGTTAAAGCTGTGGTACAGTTGTTTTCATTATTACAGGATATTATTAACAGCTCAAGGAACTACAGTGTACATGGAGTATGTCAGATTCATTTTGTTCAAGCAGTTTACGATACATTGCTGTTTCACCCCCCCCCCCAAAAAAAAAAAAAAAAAATAATAATAAAAAAAATAAATAAATATATAAATATATAAATAAAAAAAATAAATAAATAAAAATAAAATAAATAAATACAAAATATTTAAAAAAATAAAATAAAAAAACATCACAAGGGGGTGGGAGCAGCATGAGTTGTATTAAAATTGCACAGTTATTTATTTATTTATTTCTGATATTTATACAGGGTGGCACATATCTAGATAAATATACAAGCAAATAAATAAGTAAAATACAAGCGAGTTGAGGTCATCTTGAAGATTGTTAGAGAAATAAATTGCCTTCAGGAACCGGTTGACTACTGTATGAAGCCTCTGGGAATGAGAAGTGACAATGAGAAGTGAGAATGACAATTTAGAAGTCAACAGGGTTATAGGTAATGACTGGTTCATTAAAAATCATTCTTTTTCAGAAATGTCAGTTGCTGGTTTGGACTTTTTAATTTCTTCTTGAATTGGCCAGATGGTGGTTTGCCATCCCAAGGTATTGGTCAGAAAGAATTCAAACTTTCTTTAACCCAATAGCAATTAAACCACCCGAAACCGCCCGTCCGTTCTAGGGTCTACCGTTATAATGTCATACGTGCGTAATCCTTACAATGTCTACAGTAGGATTCTGCATAGAAAAATAGCACATGTTTCATACTGTTCAGAATGTTTTTTAAATAAGAGCAATATTGCAACATCTTCCAGTGAGTAGTAGGCCATTTTTACAAAATCTCTAGTTGCTAATGGGTTAATCAATGTAGATTGAAAGTGTGATTTTGTAGATGCGTTAATCTGAGTTTCACTTGAGGAAATGTACTGGAATTTTGGATTTTTGGCAGCATCTGGTTGCATGGTTCCACATTAATTGCTGTTGTCAGTCTATTGTATTCAGAGTCTATCCTTGGCCTGTCCAGGTTCTTCAAAGCACTTGGGCCCCCTTCAAGAACACCATAGCCATACTTGTGCAGGTGGCAGCGGAAGTGCCTGGACCAATCGTGACTAAAAGTTAAATCAGAAGATCACGTGAACGAGGTCACCTGTTGTCATAAAGTTTGTCCTAATTAGTACATGTACATGGCTGTCAATGTTTTGAGAATCCTCCCAATATTGCCTCCGACAGTTTATCATTGTATGATAAAGTAGACCAAAGAGAGAGTTTATTCAGTGACCGATTTTAGGGGAGGCACCACTTGCCCATCCCAGCCCCCCCCCCCCCCTTTGATATTGCGTAACTGGAGTCCACAAAAGAAAAAGAAAGGTACCCATTTCAGGGTTACGACCCAATATGCACCTGAAAATGTTGACCTTTTTATGCAAAATCATTCTTTTCTTTATTTGCCTGAACTTTTTTTTTAGAATAACGCCCCTCCCATTTACATAATTCTGTAACTACATGTACCCCAGCACCCCTGTATTAATTTATTTACAAAATAGCTTTGAAAGAGTTGGTGCCACTCAATGGAAGTAATTCTGAGAAATATTATTATTAGACAAAGCTGCAAAAGTCTTAATATACAAGCAAAGAAGGAACACTTATTGTATACAGTGTAATCTTTTATGTTAAAAAATATATTTGCCTTTTATATGATTTTAAAAGAAATTTGAGATTTTTGAGAATTAAACAAAAAAAAAAAAATTGATTTTTTTTTTTTTTTCTTTTTTTTTCTTCAATAGCCAGCTCCAAATGCTTAAATCCTTAAATGTATCAAAATACAATGGCAATGGTGAAGGAAAAAAAAAACCTTTTCTTCCCAAGTTGTTTGAGGATGCAGGCCACTGTACTGCCTTGTTGAATCATCATCCTTTCATCAGCTTTGAGGCTTGGATACAACACGAGTAACCAAACCAAGCACAGGATGTCATGGCATTGCCCCTTCCTCGTGTCAGGAACAGTGGGGAAGAGTTAGAATCAACGATCGGGGAAAGTAGTTCCTGACCCCTGTTTTGCGCTCCTCTACTGCGTGGGTTCGTGTGTGTGTGTGTGTTTGTGGCTGTTGAGGTATGGGCTGAGCGTTCATTGTTGAGCTAAATCTGTGTACTGTACGAGGAGAGTGAGAGCGGTAAGGAAGAGTTAGAATTAACGATCGGCAGAGTAGTTCCCGACTCGACTCGCATTTTGCGCTCCCGTTCTGTGTGGGTGCGTGTGGGTGTCTACTGTGCCATTGGTTAAGGCTAAGGCAAAGCATTCATTGTTCTGTTTCCATCTGTGTGCAAGGAAATTGAGATCGCTCGGAGAGCCCCATATTTGGAGTCGCACATGTGTGCCTTGAGTGAATGCAGGAAGAGGAGGAAACAGTATTTTCACTTTCAGGATGATATCTGTCTTCTTGTGTTAATCGCTTTTTACTTTTAGTTTTGCCTGTTGTCAATCTGATTGATAATCAGATGTTTCTGATGAATTGATGTGAAGGAAATATATATTGTGAAGTTATTGAGACTGGTGCTAATTTGATCAGGCCTTAAACAGGAGATGCCAATTGCACTTAATGCAGTTGGTTTCCAGGATTGATGTATCTAATGGATATTGATATGGCATGGAGTTGAAAAACAGTTTGGATATAAATCACTTTGGTTTCAGTTCTATTATGTGCCCTCATGTGACATTTTTGATGACACAATATGAAAACAAGATAACTTCTGAAGATGATGTGACACTGTCTCTAAAGTGCAAAGGACCCAAGAAAGAAATACATCATGCAATAGTTTTTGGTCTGCAGGAATTTTAATGACAGAAACAATGGACATTTCAGGATTCTAGGACGCTATCCTCTCTGTGATGTGTTTGAAACAAAGAAGACATCAAGTATTGTCTTTCGAGAAGTGCACATCTGCGGACTTACATGGAGTAACAACACATCTTCTTAGGTACCACGATACTCTCATTCTGAAGCATTACCGGTATAAGTCTTTAAAAACAAAGGAAGGCATCTTGCGACAAGTGCCTCTCTGTGGACAGTTTAATCTACTCTGGATGTGGAATGATCTATGACGGATGATAGATCAGCCAAATAATTAAAAGCTCTTCGATCTCGGTCCATCGCTAATGTTTTGATGACAAGGAACAGCTGTCGCTGTTGCTGTTCGAGTGAAAGTCTGCTCAATCGCGGGGCTATTCTCATATTAATGAGTCACTCTGTCGATGAGGGTCACAACTTGGGAGTCGTAATCAACGCAAAAATTATGCTCGCACCATGTGAAAACTTGCTGATGTTCTACTGATAGATCCTCTGGTGACTCTTCGTTGCGTCATCGCGCTACTGATTTTGTCGCTCATTGATCGTAGCGATCTTCCAGTAGTTTTTCAATCACATCCTGTATTTGTGACCTCACGATATAATAGGAAGACATTGACGTTTCCGGAATGTGAACAGCAGCTGTTGTAGAATTTCAGATATTGGATAATTACAACAATATGGTGCAGTGTGGATGATTTTATTGCTGTTGTTCTGATGTGGACCTTTAAGCCTTTGCTTTTGGAGTAAAGGAGGAAGGATGCGCGATTGACATTGGAGACAAAGGAGTGAGGAATACTATTTCCTTGGTTTTCATGAAATACATACATTCATAGTGTTGGATTCCAAAGGTTGCCATTTCAATTTTGTGAAGGTTTTGCAGTGATCTGTTTCTTATTCGCCGTATGCTTTTGACAGTATCCTGGCTTTATCATTTGCATATGGGACCAGAAAAGTAGGAAATGTATATTCCATCACATCACTGTAGAACCATTGTTTATTTGACGGAAGAAACCTTTTGAAAGTTACAATGACGACCAGACTGCAAAGAAATTACCTGCCCCGCTCGCAGTCCATGAAGACGCGACGCCCGCCCCCGGTGCTGGAGGCCGTGGCCAGGAGCGAGAGCCGCGGCTGCCTGAAGGCGGACAGGTGCGGTCATAGGGTGCGGTTCCGCCACCGCGTGGCGAGGGAGCCCAAGCTATCCCAGGACCAGTTGATTGAGTTGTGGAATTGGGGCAGGCTCAGGGAGGGGTTCTCCACCAACATGTGGGCGTGGGTTGAACACCTTCTGAGGGTGCATCACCTACACTGTAAGGTAAAGTTAAAGGAAATACTACTGACTCTATATTATCCCACCGCTGCCACCATGATGAGTTTGAGGGTCTTAGTAATGGTAGATAACTTAGGATAATATCTGAGTTATATCTTGTTATGGTAGACATGTTGTCTATTCAACTAACACAGATATTGGATATTCGGATATCGTATATCGTAACAGAGGCTTCATTTCTTTTAGGTCTATTGACAATCGTGATTATACACTACAGTGTATATATTTCAAAGGTGTCTCTTTGACATCAGATTTTAGTCTACACACATTGTTGTGTCCATTGTTTAAACAAGTAGATCAAAGATCATGCACAGAAATGACAGGAATTACATTGGTGTTTAAAAACAATGATTATGATCATTGTTTGAAAATTTGGATGTAGAAAAAAAAATCATGTTTTTTATTGAAATGTATTATTGCATAAAACCTGGATAGGGAATGAAAAAACAATTTAAAAACAAACCTTGATAGAAACCAATTCTGAAATGAGGAATTTAGAATTGTTTTGCATCAGTTTTAGGGCGAAGAGTATCATGGTATTATTTGTCGACTATAATAGAAAGCTGATACCGGTAATCAATTTTTCAATTAAAAAAAAAAAAATTGACATGGGCTATTAATTAAGAATAAACAGGCTTTTATATAATCCCAGATAGATTATTAACAATGTAAAAAGCATATTTTAAAAAGAAATATTTATTTGTCTGCAAGAGGGTTTTTCTAATCAAATGATACACATGCCTCTCTGTAGACCCCCCCTTAAATAAAACTTTTAACGGTAGGTACATTATGTATGCCCCTATTAGGTACATTATGTAGGCCTCAATTAATCTCTACTGCAGCCATCAATCGCCAGACTAACCCGTATCGGGGGATCACCTCAAAGCCTCATGACCTAAACATTATAATCCAACAAAATTCAGGGATCATGGATCTAGTTTTTAGAGGTTTCCACCCTTTTTTTTAATAGTCAGTCCGAAAAAATTTTTTCCCTCAAAGAAATTCTTTAAAAGGGGAGAGTAAAGTTATCACACATTGCAGGTGTACCCTCGTTAGCTTCTTGTTGGATCCCGTCGAGATTGTAAGGGGATATACGACTGCACCAGTTCCTGAGCGTTGCCATGGTGATTTACGTATAAACTGTACCTGTAGAACACCGAGACTTCCCTTGAATGCCTACACAAGCAGATTAGAGCAGATTGGGACATTTTCCTTCAAGAAATACCCAAGGATGTCCCTGTCTTGAGAAGGCCTCAGACGTAAATCTTGAAAGGCATCATTTTGTGAAATCTTAGATGCACAGCCCTACGTGTTATCAGTGTCTGTGATATGGTGTTATATTGAAGCTCTACAAAAATTGTGCTTCAAAATGATCATGAATTGCCTCAAAAAAGAATCTTTGAGTGACCGGTTTTACCATACTTATTTTCCCCAATAGACAGTAGTGTTATAAAAACCGAAAACTCAAAATTTGATTTTGATTTCCAATCATAGATATCTTGATAATCAGACAGGTGATCAGCTTGTAAAAGTCATAGGATTCCTGACTGACCTTAAGGTTTATAATTATCATTGCAGCATGAGCTAAATCCAGGATTTTGTTTCAGAATCTGAGACAAAGTTACCCAATCCCTTTAAAGTGTTCTTGCATATCATCTAAGGAGAGCTGGAAATGCGTTTAGGCTTTCTAAAATGATAGGAGGCAACTCCCTTCTGGGTCTCGCCGAAAAAGCAGCAATTTGCTGAAAAAGTAAAAAACTGTCTCTTTGGTCTGTTTTTTATAATTTTTACTACTACTACTAATAATTTACTCAGTTTTATATAGCGCTTATTACAATCACTAATGCCTAGTTCACACCGACGCCGAATGTCGCACTTTAAATCGGCGATCAATTCGGCATCATTTTTTCAAAAAATCTCACGATCTCCTGAGATATGTTATGCTAAGTTCACACCGACGCCGAATTGATGGCGAATTAAATCGGCGAGCAACGCGGCGGCAAAGCGTAACAAAGAGCATGACGAAGCTTTGAGCAATTCGGGACATTTGGCAAGAGCGCCAAAAATTTAAACTCTGTTAAGCTTTCCTACGCTTTGAGCAAAACTTTGATAAGCTTTGTGACACTTTGATAAGCTTTAATACGCTCTCCCCGCTTTACGCAATTCGTGACAGATCGCCTCAAATTTTTAAACAGTTTAAAAAAATTTGGCGCTCTTGCCGAATGTCCCGAATTGCTCAAAGCTTTCTCACGCTCTATTACGGTCTTTACGCTTTAATTAAGCTTTGTTACGCTTTGCCGCCGATTTAATGCGCCATCAATTCGGCGTCGGTGTGTACTTAGCATTAGCACTTCCAAACTTCAAGATTATGACCCTGACTTTAGCTGTGCTGCCATTACGGTGCTCTAGCATTTCAAAGAATTTATTCCTGCCAGGTACCCATAATACATCACCTGGTTTGAGTGTGGCAAATGTAGATCGATCTCTTGCCAAAGGACAGGTGATTAAATAAATATGGTCATTTTCACGGTAAAGGGTGTAACTTTGAAATTTTGACATTTTTTTCTCTAGTGATCTCATAAAGCTACAGAATTCAAAGATATTTTGGCATATGAGTAACCTACTTGGGTGCTACCTTGGGTAGCATAAACTTCTTCAGGGATTACTTCGTTAAATTTTGGCAGGCACATAAGTACCCTAAATGTGACCCTTTTGATGTACACAAAATACATAGACATTTTTGTAAAGCCCTGCATTTTTTTCAGGAACAGCAAGGATTGTTTTTGTTATGCAGAATGTGAAGTTAGATGTTCAATAAAAAGTGCCAAAGAAGTTGTAACTGTAACTGCTCCTCTATTTTTGATAACAGAGAGTTGTAATTTGTCGTTTCGGAGACTTCATTTTCCGTTAACAATAGTTAACAAACTTCATAGCAAGAGCTCTGGTTTGAAAAGTGCTTTCTACCATCTCATTTGTTCTTGATATAACACTTGATATCTATACTTCCAACTAATGACAAAATTTGTCTGATCATGTTGCTTGTAAGATTTTTTTAAAAGCTTGACTGAGTCGCGCCATTTTTCCGTTAGCTGAATTGAAGCCTCCGAAACAAACTATTCAGACAGCTTGTACAAATATGAATATAGGAACTTATCCAATCACTATATCAAAATGTAGCATTAGGACCCCTAAATCACTTGTCAAAAAATAGCTGAGATATTCCCCACTGTTAAAGAATAACAGACAATACAAACTTTCCGTTAGCACTTGAAGCCTCCGAAACACTTGAAGCCTCCGAAACAGCAAAAAGATTATTTTTCATTTTTTAAATACCTAGACCGATGTGTTTCATGTTAAATCTGCATGGCAATCATAGGTTAGGATGTGCAGGCTCCCTTGAAGTTGAAAGTAAATGGATATCCAGTTAATTTTTTTCAAGACTTACTAATAACCAAAAAAACTTGTTTCGGAGGCTTCAAACTGTAGTTAACACCATATTTTTGGCTATTGTGGTTTTATAGATAGGGGATTGTTTACAGTTTTCCTATTGAATGTTTGGTTTTGGTCTATTAAAGGACAGGAATGTGTTAGATGTTATTGGCTTTTTATATTTTTAATGATTTACAAATAGTCAGTATTTCAGAAAGAAATTTTACACCAGTACTAGGAGTATTCACCTGTTTCAAACCTTGATAATGTAAGAATCATTCACCAAATAATAAAAAAAGTTTATACATATAAATCTTCCAAGCTTTATGAATATTTTAATATATAAAGTATTAAAATGAATCACTATATTTTCCCAAATTATAAGACATCCATAATATTTATCCAATTTGTTTCGGAGGCTTCATTTAGTGTTAACAACATGTATCATGGTCTTTGCCAACCCCTTAGGATCAAATGGCATAGGCCATGCCATCCAAAGACCATTTGTAACAGTAGGAGAGAAATTTGGTGGGCAAAGAACCCTCTAGAAATGTTAGGGAAGCAGTGTGTACAACCCCTTTTAAGACAATGGAATAATAATAATAATATTTGGTTCTTGTGTAGCACATATTGAACGTCTCTATGCGCTTCCAAATTTGAAAATTATTACCCCGGCTTTAGCATGGCTTCCATTACGGCGCTTAAGCATTTCAAGGAATTCATTCCTGCCAGGTACCCAATTTACCTCACCTGGGTCGAGTGTGGCAAATGTAGATTAGTGTCTTGCCAAAGGACATTAGTGCCGACAATAGACCATGAAGATCATGAAGATATTGACAAGGTTACAGCAACATGTGCTAGCAACATCTGCTAGCAACATCTGATACTAGATAGCATCTCTTCCAGACAGGCATGAACACTACTCATTTCCTTACTGTTATCCACAAGAATATAGAGGTAAGAACTGTATATTTTGTCCTTAAATTACTTAACTTGTATTTTTTTTTTAATGGGTCATTGTAATGGAACTGGTGTGTGAAAGTTTTTGAAGTTTAGATTTGTCACTAAAAATATAGTAAGGCCTAGTTACGATCTGTATTGTACATTGTACATGTACCTTTATCATACTCAATGTTTGTGGTTTTAAAGGTCGGTGACATCCAAATAAAGTTTGATTCCTGTTGATGTGCAGCCTAGAAAAATGCTCCAAATCTCATTCATCTTGTGACATCATCTGTAAATCATTAGTGAGCTAACAAGAGACAGTGGTATGTGTAATAGCTTAACCAGAGCTGATCACCTGTTTACAATAGACCATACAATACCAACATATGAGTTGCTATGTCAGAAGTGGTGTAGCATCACCAGGAAAAGAAAGGTAACGTGGAGGTATTTGTGAGCATGTGCTGAGCTGGAGAAAGTTACATAACAATTTCTCTTGTTAGCTCACTAATGATTAACAGATAGATGAATGAAATCTGGAGCATTTATTTAGGGTGGAGCTTAGCAGGTCTGAGAAAATTATTGTAAAATATTTAAAAATCTATGAAATATATTTATAACAAATTATGAGTTGTATGCAGCCCTGCACATAAACATGAATCAACTTATATTTGGATGTCACCTGACCTTTAAGGTTTGCCTCAGTACCAAATGTTTAAATTAGACTCCTGATATACATGTGTGTACATAAACAGGTCTATGGCTATGCACAATGGTAAACTAGTAATAAGGAATGAAATCCTTGTACAAATTACAATTTTGAACAGGTTATTCCTGCAAATCCATGGTCAAAACAGATGAAAACAAGTCTGTCATTAATTAGTACTTAAAGGTTTGTGTAATGTACACATTAAGCATCCTTAGTGATGGTGCCCGTATAGACTACTAAACTAATTCTTAAACAACACATGGATAAATAATTAATTATTATGTAATGCACAAACAAAATGATTGTTTTTTAGTGTCCAAGCTCAGATATATGTATTAACATTGTTCTGTGCAGTACAAACTGCTAATTTCCTATTTTCTTCTCCAATTGCAGGATCAATGTGAGCGATTATGTGGCCATATATTTTGATGCACCTTCATCTAGCAGCAGGACTACAAATGGGGTGGTTTTCATGGCTCTCGTAAGTATAACCCATGTTAGATCTTGGGTTATTAAAAAACATTTAACAGGATCAACTTTCTTTGTTTGAGAAATACATAGACAATAAGATCTTTCTAAAATATATATGAGCAGATGTTGTGGTACTGAACAAAGTTAACAGGGTGAATGAAATCAAATAAGGGACTGTGTTTTAATGAAAGTTTGTATTTGCTATATATTCTTATTTTGCTACTAGGTAAAAGCTGTGATTGATGACAATGTCAAAGTCAAATTCATGCACCGGAACAGCAATGGTCTGTATGAATTTACAGAGGACTGTGAAGCCCATCAGCCTAAAAAAGATGTAATACAGAAGATGGCTCTACCAACCAGGACCCCTACCCCAGCCGGCAGAGCTTACCTTTATAATTTTTAAGGAGAACTGGACATGTTGGCAGATAAATTTCTTTGAAATAAGAAGTAGAACACAATTGTGTTCCAGGACAAAAACCTGTAAATACTTACTATGCTATTGGTTTCAAACATATGAATGTCAGTGTAAATGTTATAACACATAACAAACAAGTTTGTGGAAGCCACTGTGCGGAAATTTAATTCTTTGCACTAAGAATAAATGATGACAAAGATGCAAGTGAAGGGTAATGATACATTGCTATGAATTAACATAAATGGTTTCTATGTGAACAATTATTTTAAGTACTTTACTTTCAGTTCAACATTTTATTGAATCTTCAAAAGTAAGGTTAAATTTCGCTTTGTATATTGCCTTTTTAGTTGACAATATAGTATGTTAACATGTTTGAAGCCTCCGAAACACTACTTTGAACTGATCCTATACAATATATGTTTCCTGAATGTTTCAACTTTGTTATGAGAAAAGTGATTTCCTTGGAAATTACATACTTGACAATATATTTCCCTGAGTATCAGCAGAGATTTGAAATCCTCATGGATGGTATTAAGTGACTTTGCAATGTTTGCGTACTGAACAAAAAACTCATCGTATTAAGTAAAGATAATTTGTAACATACATGTACCATACTTTATATTAACAAGTATTTTTACTCTGTAAACAAATGTTTTAGGTGTTATATTAGTAATTTAACATATCATTAACAGTTTAAGTTGAATTTTTCTTAATATGTTACCTAAGTAATGGACAACATTTTATGTTAACATGATTGAAGCCTCCGAAACAGGCATTTTGTTAACCTGAAGCCTCCGAAACACACACATGAGAAATTTTCAACTTCCTCATTTGAAATGCGATTTCTTTGGAATTTGCATGGTAATTAGCCTTCACTGAATGGTATTTGTATAATAATTTGTATTTTGCTCCCCCTCTTGGAAGATAGGTCAATTTGAAAAATTAAATGTCAAAGTCATATTTTATCTTGAATTTGACAAACGCATTGAATTTTTTTAAAGACCAAATAAGTTTGACCAAAGAAGCTTTATAAGCCTTCAAGTACATTAGAATAGCAAATGAAAAATTGCAATTGAATTATGTTTGGAGAACAATTGTTGTCATTTAAGTTGGTAGAATTAAAATGTTGTTTTTGTTCAAATTTATCATATTTGTCACAGTTGTTCATTATTTTTCCAGGTTTCTCATGTAGTTTAAGCTCCAGAACCAAAAAAAATCCATAATTTAGACATTAATAGTAATCATTTTAGTAGAAATGATTATGAAAACATACTTTGAAATTTTGACCCTGTTTGAGAAAAGTTACACCCTTTACTGTGAAAATGACCATATGACACATATCAACTTACATCTCAATTCATTTCAATTCAATAAACATTTATTTCCTTCACAAAAAACAGAATGAGCATATGATGAAATATATATATACAATGTTATGTAGGAAGGAGATAAAAAAATTCCCTAAAAGCACAAGGCTTGTGGTCGGGTCGGGTCGCCATAACAAAACAGGCATATGATACGTACAAACTATGTAATACACTGATAATCATAATCTACATAATATACCAAAAGATTATATATTTGTGTTTGCAGGCCAAATTGAATTGAATTTCAAAACTATTATCTCTCATTTAGCCAAATCGAGTGTAAAGTTGGAAATTATTTACTTTATTACAAGTAATAAGCATTAGGACTATATTTGGATTTTGTTTTTTTGTAACTATCTTTCTACATCGTTACCTACATATATGAAAGCTTGCATGCCTCTGGGCAACAGTGAAGCATTTCACTTTTGCGAACTTTTTCCTCTTCTCGTTTCTTTCTCTTTCTCTATTATTTCTAGGATAATTGTATTTATTATGATGACATTGTACACACTGTGAATTTCTGATTTTTATGGCCAAATAAATGATAAAATAAATGATAATGTGATGCATATATTGTACATGTTCATGCACCCTAAGCTTGACGTGACATGTTCAGAACTACTGATACATTTTCAGAAACCTTTTCATATCCTACATGTTGTATTTCAAGTTGCAATACATGTAGACATTTTAAACTGACACTAAGCCAAATATTTGGATATATAATTCCATTTTGATTGTAAGCCAAGGAACTTGACTGCAGCTCATTGTTACTAAATTACAAGATACTTTCACATTGAAATGTAATTTCCTGGTCTTGTCTTTTTGTTATATTTTTTGTTGGGGACATTTTTATTTCAAGAACTGTTCAAAATCTGCTTTTTAAGTGAGCCACTCCACTCCCCCCCTAAACAACAAAAGAGATATTGTAGAATAGTCACAAAATGGTTTTGAAAAAAAACTAATTCTTGTGTAGTTATGCACTCTACCCAATGTTCAACTTTGAAACAAAATAATGTACATGTATGTGTTGTGCAAGTATTAGAAAACATTGCTATCAATTTGTTAATCCCTTCACTACTCAATTCTCTCATTCCCATTGGCCTATTACATGAACCAGTAGGTTACCGTAGGCAATGGGTTAAAGCCCCTCTAAAGTGGTGGGAGCCCTAAAAATATGATGGCAAAATTGCACTCAAATTGTATCATAGCATGAAAGAGGATGTCATTTAAGATACCGGTACATTTCTGCAAGGATTTTCAAAAGAAATGTGTTTGAAGTCGAATATTAATGAAAGAATACAAAATTTAGGTTTTCTGCATACAACAGAAAACCCAAACTACATTTGTACGTATTCTTTTATCAATATTTGTCTTTAAACACATGTTTTGGGGGAAATCTTTGCAGAAATGTGTCTTCAATGACATCCTCTTCCACATTATGATACAATTTATTAGTGAAATTGGCAACAAATTTGTGGGGAATTAGGGTCTCCCAAGACTTTAGAGGGGCTTTAAGGGCAGCTCTATCATTTAGAAATTTAAAGATGAAAACTTGCTCTGTTACATGTCGGTAAAGAACATGAAAATGGGAATTAACTTAAACAATTTAAGGAGATGTTTGTCACCGATGTGATTAAGGATGACCTAATAGAGGACCACACTGACTGTAGTAAAATGAAAACAAAACAAAATTATGAAAGGAAAAATTTTGTTTTTTAAAGACACCATGGTTGAAGGCAGTTGCCCAAATCTCCCTGGTAAACAAGGATACAGAGTGATTGGATAATTGGATGTTGTATTTAGTGCTGTAACCAAACGTTTAACCGTCCGGTATCCGACCGCCTATGGCGGATTCCGTTTTCAATTGGCCGGTTTCGTTTTCCCGTTTTTTTTTTTTTTTTTTTTTTTTTTTTTTAATATTTTTTTTTTTTTTTTTAAGTTTTTTTTTTTTTTTTTTTTTTTTAAGTTTCGATTTATGCCCCTCCACCTGGCACTATGCCTGGCAATGTCTCCCAGCTCAGTAATCTGTGTGTTGACTCACTACTCCGAAACTAGAACAACACTTGTCTGTCATCTTGGTTTGAAAGTAATCTTTGTAATAGATCTCAATATGAAGTTTATAATAATAATTCATCCAACTTTTACACACGGCGTACCACAAGGTTCTATCCTAGGTCCTCTACTGTTTTTGATTTACATTAATGATCTTACACATTCTTCTAAAAACGACATTGTTACTATTATTTGTGACAAGTTAACAAGCACAAATCGGCCCCTTCAAATGCACCTCGCAGTTAAATGAAAGTCCTTCCCGCTTTTTCACACGGACCTGGCTTGCTGGGGGGAAAAAAAAAAACGATTTTTTTTTTTTTTTTTTTTTTTTTTTTTTTTTTTTAAATCGTTTAACCGAAAACCGTCCGGTTTTGACTGGCGGTTAAACGGAATTGGAGATATCCGTGATGTTACAGCACTAGTTGTATTATGTTCTGGGCAGACGTGGTGACATACACAGTTCAGGGCGCAAGTAGACACTGGAGCGAACCTTGGCAGTGGCCTGAAATATGATACACCAGTCTTTAGTTTAATTACAGAAAGATACATCATTGCCAGAACACCCAAGCCTTTAATCACAATAACTAGGAATTAAAGGACGATGGAATAATTTTAGTTTCCTGTCTGAGGCTTCTGTATTCATTTTTGCCTTTTTTGGTTGATATTTTTATTTTGCCAAATTCCATGCATGTTAGAAGAAGGCAAAACTGTACCTAAATTGACTATTTTGAAATATGCTTCTTATTGACCTGTTTTTAGATCTCTGTTTGTTATCTTTGCATTATTTCCTACTCTATCTAAAAAAAAATGAAAAGATTTCAAAAAAACAATCATTTGTTGGTGTAAATTTGATGGATATCGATCAAATCAATTTTGTTATACTTAAATCCACAAAAATAGGTAAATGTGTGTTGTTTTATTGCTGTTGATATCTTCGTTAGTTCAAACTTTCAGAGTGTACTTTTTGTGTGACCTACATGTAGGGATTAAATGCTCTTGCAATTAAAATGATTACTGGCTTTAATCTACGAAGGCCTTAGAAATAATTGGAATAAACATTCTTTTGTGGATTAGCAATGTAGCGCATTACACATACTTGTAACCTGTTACTTCATGGTCAGCATTAATAGGCAATTTTTGTAATATAATCAAATTTAATGTACAAATCTTTTTTCAGTGCCTCGTTACAAATAATTCTATTCACCTGTTTCCAATAATTGTATTTCAATAGCCAGAATAGCTTACATTTCTTGTTGTTATGTAGGACAAGCCATAATGTTGGTCCTACCTAGCAACAATTAATGTTTGTAATTGAAAATGGTCTATTGGCGGACAAAGCTAATTAGAAGGATCTGGTATAATTTGGGTTGGCAAATTTAATTTTCTACAAGGATGTTGCTTTAATAATAATAACAATAATAATGGTGGCTTCTTATATAGCGCACCTGTCCGTCACGTTGCCCCGATTATTACACTGTTTTTTAAAGTGAAATGTACAATTCAAATTTAAATCATAATTGTCTTCAGTTGATGAAATCAGTGTCCATCTTCTTGCAGTTGGGAAGTTTGTCCTTCACAAATAGGTTATTTCAATGGTGAATCTTTTAGAATTATTTGTGCAAGTCACCCAAAAAGGAACCCTGTTTGATAAGCTGCATCTTTAAAACAGTTTGTGGTTAGAAATATGATCCATGTCGTGTATCCTTGAACAAGTGCATAACAAAAAATCATTGTGATTTTCATGTTCTTTGCCAAAATGATCTAGTTTTACAAGGTGAATAAAATGTGACACATACAAACAAAAAACCGCAAAGGACACGAACATCCCAGAAGTATCTGTATACTGTCTGCACTCTGCAGTACAAGTGTACATACAGTTAATAACTATATTATTCATACCCTTGCCAAGCTTTGGAATTTTTTTAGGAAATGTGAAAAATTGATATGACCCGATTGACATTTCTTGAGTTATGCATTTTATATCTAAAAGTATTAAACAAAGGCCCTAATTTAACTAGTCCACCTTACATTCTTAAGTAACAAAACACTAAAAAAAACATCAAATTTGCTAGGGTAATGAAAAATTTAGTTGTTAACTTCAGGTACTGGAAATGAAGTTTTGCTGCCTTCAATATGAGAAATTGAGATGTATAGGAAAATCTGTTTTGAGGAAATATTGTGTTTCTCTTGAAGGTCTTAGTGATGGAGACAGATGAAAAAATCAACCTGGCTATCCTTAGATTTTATCTTCAGAAGCATTTATTTAAAATTGGCTATTACCGGTAGATGAGTGATTACACCTTCAATTGTCTATCGGCTGCATTTTTTATCACAGAAAACTAGTGATTGAGATTCAACACCTCACTCAAGCATAGTTAAAGGCCCTGATAGAATTATTCTATCTTTAATCTTTCTATGGCCATTTTTCAATTAATAGTACCATAATGTTCTTGTAAAGATAATAAAATATTTGATGCATTCACTATTCATGCATTAGAGAATAAGGCCAGAAAGCCTGTTTGCTTGAATGTAAATCTTACATTTAGGTGTACAGAAAAACGGAATGCCCTCCTCTCCCCCTCCCTCCCCCCACATTATGCTATGTGAAACAAAAGCGAGGGGAAGAAATCACCTTTTCTTTCTACTATACGATGCATTTGTCATCCTATCTATATAAAGAAGGAGATAATATCTAGCCAAGACTCCGTCGGGGTAGCCTCTTTCGGACAAGCTTCCTTTGGCCATTTATAGCCTGGAAGAGGTATTATTTTTATGGGGCATATGTTAAAAATCAGGTAGTCATATAAGGCCTGTCCTCATTAGCTCGAGTTTGCCAAATAACCCACTATTTTCAGACTCTGGATATTATCCCGAAGCTCAAAATTGCGTCTTCACCAGACCGATACACTCATAATATTACTATTTCTCAAATAGTGGGATATTTTGGAAACAAGACTAAGATTTCTCTGGATATTTTCTCAACCAAATATCCCGCTACTTGGAACTGCGGGCTGATGAAGATGCAGATTAATATTTTTTAGACCAAATATCCTGCTAATTGCAACTGCGGGCTGAAGAAGATGCAAATTAACTGGGTAATTTGCGATCAGGATAGTTATAATAGCTGCTTATTTGGCAAAATCGAGCTGATGAGAACAGGCCTCTTGAGCCATTTTTAGCCTGGAAGAGGATTTATTTTTTATGGGGCATATATGTTAAAAATCAGGTAGTCCTAGATCCTTGTCTGTTGATATTAATCTTAGATGACAACTTGGTTGTGGGGACAAGGTCAGTCCATGTAGGTAACTGTCTATTTCCAGTGTTTATCTCAGAAGTTGGCCCTATTTGTTAGAATGATAAGTTCATGTAAGTAGGTCTAATTTATGAGAAGGATAGGTAGATTTGTGTATGTATGATGGTCAGATTCTCTGTTGTATGATTTCCTTTAAGGTATAAATAATTTGTTTTAAAAAAAATGTGCATTGATACGTGAAGATGAGATTTGATTGAAGTTTATAAGTTTTAAAAATCAACAGCTGAACTGAATTAGTAGTAATTAAAGTACACTGTGAATGCCACAGCAATACCGGTAGCTGGGAATGTAGTATTGCACTAAACAATACTGTAATTATTTGCACTGATATGGAATGGAAATATATCTTGTAGGTGTAGGAAAGTCTTATTTGGAGTATATCCAGACACTAGTCTGGACAGGTTGTGTTTCCAGACAGCCGATTTCAAACAGTGATTTGGAGAACTTTACGTTCAATTTTTTTTTCAACATATTGTAAGACCTATGTTGGACAATATTATTAAGGGCAGTCATACATGTATGTCATGGAAATAGAGCTTTTGGATAAATATTTTTCGTTCAATCCAAAGGCAAAAGAGAAGGCTATAGACCTATGCTTGTTTAGTTTCCGAACACCCAACTCAGGAGTTCACCAACTTGGCTCTTGACTCATGGAGGTTGAGGGTACAATACTTACCCAATACCCACACTCATCTCCAGATATTTATATCGACCCAGGAGTAATTAATTCTTGCTGGTATTTATTCCTTTGCCTAAGCTTTTGCTAGAGCAGTCATTTCTTAATGAAAGTGAACCAAGAGACTTTGTTTTACATGTGTAACGTGCTCATGATATTGAATATCGTCATTCTAATTTAAAATCTTGAGGTTCATGCTTTATTTCAAACCTGTTCAAGCTAGACAATGCAGCATCCTACCCTACAAGGGATTAGGGATGTCCCCTTTAGAGGGGCGTAGATCTCCCCCCTAACGCACCTGCTCCATACCCCCTCCCGTACCCTTACCGGATCAGAAAGTGTCCATATTAATGTCGACAGCGCTAATTGAAGGTAATTGACGGTGACAGGCTGGAGGAAGAGGAGTGTAGGAGCAGAAGGATGGGAAGGTCATGCCGGGTCGCGAAGCAGGGGCTGAAGGGGGTGCTCATTAGGGTTGAAGACAATCACTTTTGGGGGCTCGGGCGAAGTAGCCCCTAAAAATGCCCAAAAGAGCCCCCGAAAGTCATAAAAGAGCCCCCAAAATGTGCATAGAGTTCAATGCAAAACAAATTATTTTCATGCAAGCAAGCTTGAAAAGTAGCCTCCAAAATGTTGTATGTATTTTTTCCCCTGTAAGGTTGCGATTGTGAGGGGTGATCGGCAGAGAGACAACATTCTTCTGTGTTGATGTAATCAGGAAAAGCCCTAAGATGTTTATAACTCTGCATTTGAATATTAGGCTACCACTATTTATTGTATAGGCCATAGATCTATACAATAGATATTTATTTTTTCCCCTTGTCTGAACGTCATATGATGAAAAATGGCATAACCAAATGTCTGTTTGAGCATCGTTTCGAAAACGTAATAAAGGATTACCATCCCGCGTTAGACTGAACGCCGTATTGTACGAATATCGTTTAACTGGGCGGGGCCTATCTTGAATGGACACTGATGATTGGCCAGCTCTCATGTCAATTGACCTCTTCAAAATTAGTTTCTTTACGCAACGATTCATTATACAATGTTTTTTCTAGTCTGTATGCTCCTTTCTCAATACAGTGATGCTTTATACAGAATTTCTTTATACAAGTTTCGTATAAACTTCCTATAGTCTGACTATAGTCTCTTAGGCCTGTTTCCATACAGTACTACCGCACTGCAAGGAGGATGCCGCTTTATGGCTGAAGGGGATGATCATTAAAGGGAAGACAAAAACCAAAACTACACTCCTGCAAGACCACTATGCTCATCCACTTCCAATTTTCTTGTGACCCCCAAAATTATCAAAACGTGGGGGGAAAGATCATTTGCATACTCTAGTCCTAAATTATGGAATGGCCTTCCTGAAGAC
This sequence comes from Strongylocentrotus droebachiensis, assembly GCA_035222895.1. Taxonomy (NCBI): domain Eukaryota; kingdom Metazoa; phylum Echinodermata; class Echinoidea; order Camarodonta; family Strongylocentrotidae; genus Strongylocentrotus; species Strongylocentrotus droebachiensis. Next base: position 183,774 of record JAVYIG010002660.1, on the reverse strand, counting down.
ATCAAAAAATGTTTATCCTCTGATTCTTTCAAAACTCATCTCAAAACATTCCTTTTCAAGTCTTGATCTTTTTTCCTGTTTACACGCGCCTTGAGCACTCCACAGAGTGGATTTGGCGCGATATAAGTTACATTATTATTATTATTATTAATTACTGTGTCATAATGTTGCAATTGTGGGGGAAAAGGCATTCATTTGGGCCCACTTCTATAGTTTTACTGAGGAGGTGCGGTTTTTGCTCAAGTGGGATATTTAATAGAGGGAAGACATATGTTTATGTAGTGCAGGGCTGTTGTGTTAGAATGGGGTTTTGGGGGTTGGAGGGGTGTTTGGTAGAGTTAAGAAAGAAACTTTCACGACACTGCCATTGTGCATTTCATAAAACACTCTAAAAGGTTACCTTTCAAAATAGATTAAATAAAATATCTTCTGCATACCTTGACATATCTCTGTGCCCCTGAGTTAAGACAGAAAAGCTTCAGCAGACATCACTTACCCTCAGAGCTGCCTCCTTTGATTAATACTCAGCCAACATTTTAATCCAGTTCTCTGTTCTAGATCTCTACCCCAAGTCCCTGTCAGCCCCCTCTTCCCACTAACTGTCAGAAGGATCTTTCATAGAAAAGGCAATAATGATGCTTTGATAATTTACATTAATTATATTATTAATACATTGATAATCAAGATGATTTGATGTGTGCTTTGTGTGCGATTTAATTGAGATAAGAAAAGTTGGTTCTTATGCCCCACTCTGCATTAGGCACCCCATATTCCCATGTTTTATTCCAAGTCTATAAAATGCAAGGATCTGGCTGCCGTTCAGGCATATGACACGTACATGTAGATGCTGGTAAAACTAAAAGTACACATTCCCATATTCCAGTTTTGTGTGTTTGAATGAGGCAGAATGTGACATACATGTATGAATTGTCCTCAAAATCTTTTTGTGCATGTGAATCAGCCTTGCAAAAACTGAAGGTTAGTTGGTTTGTTTGCTTTACCCGACTGCTAAGAAGCAATGTGTATGCGTGCAAGTAGGCAACTAGGGGTCTGACGGCTTTTAGTCCTCTCAGAGGGACTTGGTAATGAGAATTAATGCCTTCCCAAAGGGTACACGTGCATCAAATTGATTTTGAACCCGGGACCTTCCTGTTAGGAGACCGCTCTGCTCTACCACCGAGCCATCGCGCTTCACCAAGTATGTTAGTACTCCTAAATGTGACAAGTCAATAACCTTTACTGATCAATCATTTTCCTGTAGCTTTAACCATCATAATCTTTAAACCTCATAAAGCAGATTAACGCTAAGTTACCATGATCTTGTGAAGATTTCTGCATGTCTGCAAATGTTCGAAATGCTTCAGCATCCTGGCTTGAGCTCTAAGATGACATTTATTTTCTCTCAGTGAGCATGTATGTAATGTCATATTTTGTAGTCTATTATATTGAATAAGTAAAGATTATGACAACAACATCTTACTGTACCATTCATTGATTCAGACATTATTACTATTTTTGTGGATACAGTACATTATTTGTTTTCATATAGAAAGAAATATAGGCTGCTGTTTATGTTTAAAAGATTTTGCACACAAACTTGAGTTGCATTGATCAGCACAGAATAAATGATCATTTGATGATTTAATCAGAGACCACAGTTAATCAATCTCTTCATCCATGTGATTACTAAAAGCTTGCTAATTACTACTTTTCAATTTCCTCTGATATACTCCCAATAGCCAGGACATGAACCTTCCCAGGTTCATGAGTTAGCATAATGTTCGAATTATGTATTTCCTGACAAAAACTTCTAAAAGCACTCTTTTCTCCCCACAAACAATTCCTGTTTTTCCTTTCAAACAAAGAGAGGTGAAGTAAATTGATATCGATGTGACAGAGCAGACTCTTATTTTTCTTCCTTTTTGTAACGATAAGATCACAGTTGCAGGAAATTTGAACCGAATCTTTGAAAGACATATTCTCTGTCAGAGCTCCCCAGATATTGCCTCAGAAGGGCTCTATTAAAGGTACCATTTTCAAGTGAAATACAAAGTATGAAAGAAGTAGTTACGTATGTCTTGTGGGCCAGTGGGCGGGTCTTAAACAATTTTGTTTTAAAGACCTAAAAACATAGGAAAGTTTCAAGCAAAATGTACTGTGAGTAGCATTGATTAGTCAAACTTGCTGTGCATTAGACGATTTATTTGCCTCTTGTTTATCTGTTTACAAATGCATGTTGATGTTGATGGTTATTTTCTGGACTACTTACAAAGCAAGTATACATGTATGCCATTAGATTGGGAACCAATGGACTTATGTTTAAAGTCCTATCCTGGGGACTTTGTAATTAAAAATAAGGATTGATGCCTTAATGAAGGTTTATAGGAGGGATTAGACCACACCGCAAGGTCACGGGGCAGGTGGCTATCTCATCAACTCAGCTCTCAATTAACATAAGAAAAGAGGATCATGGGAGACCAATGGTCACTGATTAGGCATCATTTTCTATATAGAGGGAGCAAGTAGCTACAAGTAGGACAGTGGCTTTAAAGTAATTTTTCAAAATTGGTCTACAAATGTTATTTCAGAGAAAAATATTTGTTCTTTGTTGTTTAAACTTAACCCTTAAACAGATTTTTACTCATATCCAAAGAACGATTCATCTGTACCTTTTACTCGCGGTCAGCACACTGCCTTTAATGATGTAACTATTGCTCGTCTAGACTGTTTATGTGTGAAAATGAACTGTCGAGCCAAGTTCAAGCTCATTAGATTGTTCGACGACTTCTCCCCAGTCCCCAGGCCCTGATATCATTCATTTGGTTTCAATAAAGTTGAGAATACTGGCCGTACCACCGGAGTCTTGACATGGTTTAGCATTAGTCACTTCTAAAGTTTTCCTCATCTTTAACGAGTCCAGGTCATTTGGGTAATTGTCAGTCATTATTGAATCACATATGGGAGTCACACTTTTCTGCTAGTTTCAAGAGTTGAAAAAAAAACCTGGGAATTTTGACCCGAAGAAGTACTTTTTACTTTTCCTTTTTATCGCTTATTTTTTATTTGTTTAAATTGTTGTTGCAAGTAGTTAATTTCTACAGTTCATACCATGTTCATGTACATTTATGTAGCACACACACACCAATAATTCTTGGACGTCTTTTTTTAATTTCTTGGAATAGTTTTTTTTTTATTCCAGGGCGGGGGGCTTGGGGTTCTGTCATTTATTTTCTACATGTGCCTTGTAAAAACTGTGGATGGGGCTTGAAGATATTCAGGGGGACTGCTTGAGCCCCCCCCCCACACCCTCCTCCCCCCAAAAAACACTCTAGAACTGCTCTTGACTGTATGATGCAGTTTATTGACTGTTGCTGCTTACTTTGTCTGAAGCTTTATCTAAACCATATGACAAGTGTGAATAAAATATAAGAAATGTTCAAATGCAAAATGTGGAATCAAGCTGGTGCCCCTGAAATTTAATATATCTTTTCTCAATCACCAATAGACCACTTCATAATGTAATTTAATTGAATGTATACATCTTTGTGAAGTGCCTCAATACAAATTATTCAATTCGAAATAATGAAATAATTCGTAAAGAAGCACTTCACAAAGACCTATGCATTCCATTTGGTTGCATTACAAAAATAGCCAATTGGAGAGGCTCTTTAAAAGAATATTAAACCTGTGTCAGATTATGTAAAAAAAAGTTTTTCCTTTCATCGGTATGACGCAACGCCAGGCTGAATTAATAACCATCCAGATTGTCCAGATGAAACTAGGAAGAGCTCGGCCAATCCAATTTCCTCCCAAACTACATTTTACACTGCCGTGATGTCATTTTGGATTGGAAAGTGGAAACACAACAAATTTTTCTGTCCCTTTCCTAAGCTTATTAAAGTCTTTTAAAGGGCTATATCAGTCACTTGAAGAAAAAGGCTCATTTATTAAAAAAAATAAAAGGACCTTTTCTAGCTAGTCCTTTTAACTTATTAAACTTTTAAAACTTTTTTCTAGCTATAGAATAAGGAAAATAAACACTAATATCATTCGATCATCTGTATGTTTAGAAAAGAGAGATCTCCCTGCAACAAACTAAAAGATAAATTATTTTATTAAAAAAAACATGTTTTAGGGAAAATGTGATAGCATAAATCATCTAATTATTAAACATGATCATACCCTACGCTGACTTTAAGAAAAGTGATTTTAACTATAAATCAACACTCCACTTCTCCTTCTTTAATTAGATGAACTCTTCATGTTTTAATTCTGTTTCTCATTCCTGTTTTACTACAAAATATGTGATTATAGATGTCAGTTTTTTTTTCTTCTTCAAATCTGAACTAACACCAATGAGATTTAATAAATTAATGTGTATTGTGAAAATGATGAAGATCACTGATAATGACTGTGACGGATCTTCAGTTATGATATATTACTAATGGGGATCCTGAATGGAAACTAAGTTTTAAGAAGGAACAGACAAATACGTAAATATAATATGAGGATTTTTATCTCGAAATTCATGCAGAAAGCATTTCTAATTTCATTGTTCTTCTGTTTCTAACTTATTCCAGTAATGTCTCATAACCCATTATTAATGTCTCTTGCCAAGGATCTTCGGAAATAGATGCGGTCCTACAACCTTAGTCATCTCTATGTGGATGTAGTTGATGCAGGGTTTGTCGAGGTGGTGATCTGGTCACTGAATTGCAGGAAGTGATGCCGGCCAACTACTTCCTAGTAACACCTAAACTTTTGAAATGGATGAAAAGCAGTGTAGTCCACTGACGTAGCGTTGCGTAAACATTTAGAGGAGGAGGGGGGGGGGGGGGGGGGGGGTAGGAATGGGGGAAGATTTGGGGGAGGGCCAACTACTTTTTTTTAATAACATAAACTTATAGGATAGAATTTACATTTCATACAAGAAAGAATTGTTTCTCAAAGGCATTATCTGAACACAGTTTTTCTTGAGGAAACAATTTGACTTTTCGATGATGGTTCGACGTAAGGGGCATCACATTTTTTACCTTGTTTCATGTGAGAAAGAATTGCTTTTCATAGGCATTGTCTGAACACAGTTTTTCTTTAGGAAATAATTTGGCTTTTCAAATTTCAATAGAGTTTTGAGGTAAGGAGCATCACTTCTTAGCTTCTTTCATGTGAGAAATAATTGCCTTTCAAAGACCTTGTCTCTATACTTTTTCTTGAGGAAATACCCCCTTCGAACATTTTTTCTTCTTTTATTGAGGATTGACGCAAGCAGGATCACTTTTCTAGAAAGGTCTTCATGATGATTAAGTGGAGTGGAGAAGGTCACAGATGAATCACATTTATTAAAAGAGGTTTTCCATCTTGTCTGCATGTGATACATTAAAATCTGTCCTGGGTTGTAAATTGTTGTTGAAAAGGGTAACAACTGGGACATTCTATTTCCTGTGATGTTTAAAGGGATTGTGTCATCAAAATATTGTTTAAAAATATCACTTATTTTGAATTTTGAATCATAAGATGTTTGCTATACCTCTGGTGTCGGCCCACAATAAATTATGGGACTGAAAAGTCAGAATCTCTCCTGAAATGGTGACCAATTACCGGTACTACATTTCCTGTATGTTTGGGGTTTACACTTTATTGCTTATGTTCAGTTTGAAAAACATGTATGTTACTGAAATGATAAGTGATTTTTCAGTTTTTGAAAATCCTTTTTGCGTTCTCAAGGTTGAATAGCATTGATATTTGACAACAAAATTTGTGCAATAAGTCTTATTTTCATATCAAAATGATTTATTCCACCCCAAAGTGACAATTTCTTGCTTGATCATGTTGCTTTGTTCATACTTGTCCTTTAATTGGACGAGTATTCTGTTATGACCTTGAGACGTAAGTTGATAATTTTTGTTTTAACTTGAATCGTTACCATTGGCGAGACTGGATCTGGGCGTGCACCTTGATAGGAACAGTGGGATGCCACCCGATTATTGTTGGGCTGCTTCCTCTGTTAACTCATTAGACACCAAGTCATAAAAGGTAGCATTGATTTCAAACCTGAGTATGCTCACATTCAGTACTCAAATGGTTTAACGATCCACAAACATTGGGAAATTGCAAACCATGGTGCTTGTCTGAATGTATTGCAAGTTGAGTGTGGGACAATACAGCATTCATTGAGTAGGAATGTTTTGTGGCTTTAAAGCACTGGGTTTGATCTTTTTGCTGAAGGAGATGTAACCGAGATACTACTTCTTGATGCATTGGTAAGAGTTGAGTAATCGCAGCAGAAGTATAACCTTTTGGTTATTAAAGGGAGCAATTGCATTTGTGTAACACTAGTGGTAAAAACTTGTACTTGCCGGTATACATTACTTTCAGAAAATTACCATGTAATTGAGAACTTTTCTATAGAATAGATAAGGGTTTGAGTGTGTATATAGTCATTCAGATTTTCTTTGTAAAGATGTCTGAAGACTGTCAATTGAATGTCTGAATGTTTACTGCTTTTATTTTGTGATATTGTTTCCTCCTCTTTCTCTCCCAAAATGGATTTGAAATACCATTTCTTACAAATGAAGTGAAATTCTATATGTTTGAAGGATGTGAGAAATTTAATTCAGGTGCTACAGTGTACAGTACCACTTGCGTATGTAACACATGGTGTTGTGCTTCTTCAAATTGTAATTTCCCATTGAGCAACGACAGCTTCTAAATACAATTTTGTTTATGTATGGTACCTCTACAATTTATTGCTTCCATACAATCAGTGTCTATATAATTAGATGAATGCTCATGCTGTCATGATAACAAATATTATGTGAGCATCTTGGTGAGTGGCAATGCTAACAATTATCATTTATTCATGACAAGAATTTCCTTTTTTTTCCCTATCTTTTGTGCTATACAGGGCATTGACAACATGGAGGAGTTTGACCTTCATCCTCAGACTCCTACCAGTGCACAGGCCCAGCCCGATCTATTTGCCACGCCCGGCTCCCCCGACCCCTTTGTTCTAGCGGGTCCTCCAGCAGCAGCTGCATTTGGAGCTTCTGATCCTTTCAAAGTCCAGGTATGGGATTTATTGACTGTAGCAATGATGGTGGTGGTGGTGGTGTGGGTGGTAATGAGTCTGATGTGATGAAGATTATGTTGATGGTGGTGGTGGTGCTGCTGCTGATGGTAGTGGCGGTGATGGTGGAGGTGGTGGTGGTAGTGGTGTTGGTGATGTTCATGTTAATGTTGGTGATAGTTGGACGTCGTGGCAGTGATGTTGGTGCTGGCGGTAGAGTATTGTGATATGGTATTGGTAATGATGGTAGCAATAATTTACCCCCTCCCCCCCCCCCCAAAAAAAAAAAAAAAAAATGTAAACGTTCAGAGCGTTATGGAAGAATTTAGTAATCTCATTTCTAACGCTCCTTTCTTTGTTCTACTTTTTTTTTTAACAGGCAACTCATACACCTGCAGTAAACGGCGCTGCACCCCCTCCTGCAGCCACTAGTACTCCATCAAATGACCTCTTTGCAGAGTTCAAAGACACATTCACAGCTCCACCAGCTCAACAGGCAGTCCATGCCTTTGCAGGTATGACCATAGGTCAGACGGCATCTAATCCCTTCGGGGGTATGCAGACCGCCCCTGCACCCTTTCAGGCCAACTTCGGTGGAATGGGTGGCATGCCAGCAGCATTTGGCGGTGCACCGGCAGCCTATGGAGGTGCACCAGCAGCCTTTAGAGGTGCTCCTGGAGCTTATGGTGCCCCTGCAGGATTTGGGGCTCCCCCTGCGGCGCAGCAGCCTGCAGATCCCTTTGGCGGAAATGACATGTTTGGTGACATTGTGCTGAAGCCAGAAGCAACAGCAGCAGCTGCCCTCCTGAACAACACCCAGCCTGCCGGGTCGGATCCCTTCTCAGGCCTCGGCGCCCTGGGTTCTTCTTCCAAGGCGGATGCCCCGAAAAGCACCAAAGATATGTTCGCCAACTACAAGATAGGAAAGCCTGGTGAAGCACAGCCTGCACCTGAGATTAAGCTGACAGGAGGACCCAAGAGACCACCACCAGCCATCCCAACGAGTCCTCAAAGCAGTACGTGTCCAGCTGTTCTACCCCCATCTAGTCTTAAATTGATAAAGCCCCACACCCAAGAGAAGGGGAATTTTGATATGCCCTCCCCCCAGGGGCCACCCCCTCCTCTCCCTCCAGATGCCATTGGCATCAAGAAACAGGATAAACCTGAGGTGCCAATAAATGTCCCTTTTGCTCCCAAACCTGAGCCAAACAAAGACCATGACCTAACCTTGCCCTCACCTACTAACTCACCTCCTCCCTTGCCTACTTATATGAATATTAATGACATCCATGCTAGCTTTCCACTCCCCGAAATCAACTTTGATAGTAACAGTCCTCCCCCGCCCCCACCTCCTCGCTCAAGACCAGGACAGCTTAGACTGTCTAACTCCAATCCCCTTCCAGTTCCTCCAAGAAACAGATCCTCCCAGTCTTCACCACCCCACAGCCCCCACTCAGAGACGGCGAGCATCAAATCGTGCGATGCTCGCTTCTTCTCCGCCCCTTCCCCCGATCCCAACCGAGTCTCGTCCCCTTCCATAGTGTCCACCTGTAGCGCTTTAAGTACCCTCGATGAGACTCAGGGCGAGGATAGCTCGTCGGGTATTACCAGTAACTCTGCTCCATCACATTCTAACAGTATGAACAGCTTATCTAGTGTCTTTGATAGTAACAATGTATCCACTGACACATTCGATAATGAATCTAATACGGCTTCACCCTCGCCCAGTCCCATTGCTCCATCTTTGTGTCATGATAACTCCACCACTAGAGCTATCGACATCATACCATCTCATTTCACATTATCAGCTCCTCAGCCCAAGAGGCAATGTTCCACCTCACAAGACTCACTCTATAGCTCTGTTGAAACCCTCTCCCCTTCCTCCACACAATCTATGCATCCATCTTTCACAAGTAATCAAAATTCAAGTCACGACACGTGTACGTCCTCATCCCGCTTCATGTCATCGTTGACGACTGTATTCTCCACGTCGGCGCCGGTCACTCACGACTCCCTCATGGTCGGAAAGTCACGTTCACATCACTCTCTCTCGCCTCTCACTCTTCCGCAACTCCCCGTCCACGACGATCCATTCGCAGACGATCCATTCTCGCGACATTCTCCATCTGTCAAGAAAACATTCGTGCTCAATTCATTCGCGGACTTCTCGTCTTCCGCTTCCACCATCACCGACACCACCACGAGTCACTCGCAAAACTCAGAAAAAGTGTGGACATCTCATACAATCACGAACATGAATAATGACTTGCCGTCTGATGTTGTCGTCAATTCAGATCCCTTCGGTGGTGCTCCGGTTACCAATGGCAACAGTGGAAGCAGCAACCTATTTGGAAATCAATTTGATACCTTTGACTTCAGTACCAATTAATTGTCAACTCTATTCTTCAAATGTAAGGTAAGATTAAGCAGTCTATTTTTTTCTTCAAAGCATCAATCATACCTTAAAAATCAAGTATATTATTCTTCCTCGTCACACATGTCAATTTCTATCATAAATTGATATCATAGGGATACTCTTTTACTTTGTCAGTCAGTACAACATTGCTTTCATTCTTCACTCTATAGTGAAACACAAAAGTGATATTCTGAAAAACAATCAATCATATCATCAATTACATATATTCACAATATTTATATGATCTACATGTTTCTTTTAAACTGAGCATTTCCACATCAGCAAAAATGTAATTTACATTTGTACATGTAAGTGTATGTGCATTTCTTTAAAGACCACTTTCATATATTTATTGTATATCTAAAGTATGAACATCTATTCTGTATTTAATCCAACAAATCAAGACATATGTCATTCATATTTTTTAATATAAAAGCAAACTGTCTCATGAGATCACAATATCATATTAAAGGCGACATACATTTCATTGCTAAGACACATTCTTGTCATGTTACACATAGATAACCTTTTGTGTCACAAGTTTTGTGTTATCGGAATAGGTAATCAAAACATTACATTCATACGACAGGCCAAAAGAAATGGTGACAATATATAATTTGAAGTCTTCAATTGCTAATTTCCTTCTCTTAATGTACAAGCTTTCTCTCTTGTTCTCTGAACTGCTATTTTGAACCACATTCTTTCATTTGTTTCTGTTCAAATTTGTATTGTTTTCCTCAGAACCATTGCATGCTAGCCTTGATTAAGCCCATGATTTATCAAAATTGCTTTTAAATTATCATTTGCATGATCTCATTAATTTTGTTCATAAATTATATTTAACAAAGCATTTGTTTTGCAATTTTATGCGTGACTTGCATCTCCTAATTTCCCCTTGCACAACTGCATGTTCCAAAGACAGGGAGATGTGAGTTATTTATTCTTTTCATTTATTTTGTTTGATTTATTATGATTTTCTTGAGTTTGTCGATTTTGTCTTCCGTGCAGATTTCAAAATGGATGCAGTCATAAGATTAAGAGAGAAAGTTTGTATATCCCTTAATAGAGGAATACACTCCATATTCCAATCAATATTTTGAAAAAGTTGCATTTGCTTCTGAGATAGCTTACAGATCTAAAAATCAATTTATAGGATCAAATTCAATCCATGTACCGTATTTGCCGGCGTAAAGGCCGCAGTATTTTTGGAAGAGAAAATATCAAAAAGTCGGGGTGCGGCCTATGCGGCGAAAGAGTAAAAAAAGGGTTTTTTTTTTGTTTCGATTTATGGCGCTATGCCTGGCAATGTCTCCCAGCTCAGTAATCAGTGTGTTGACTCACCACTCGGAAACTACAACAACACTAAAATTTGTCTGTCATCTTGGTTTGAAAGTAATCTTTCTAATAGATCTCAATATGTAGTTTATAATAATAATTCCTCAATTTTTTTATATAACAAATGGTGTACCACAAGGTTCTATCCTAGGATCTGGTACTCTATTGTTTTTAATTCACATTAATGATCTTACACATTCTTCTAAAAACGACATTGTTACTATTATTTGTGACAAGTTTACAAGCACAAATCAGCGCCTTTAATTGCACCTTGATGTTAAATGAAGGTCCTTCCCCGCGTGGGTTTTCGGCAACAAAACAAAAAAAAAGATTTTTTTTTTTTTAAATGTCAAAATCGGGGGTGCGGCCTATACGACGCTGCGGCCTTATCGCCGGCAAATACAGTAGTTTACAAGAGACAGTTGGTGCTTTAATAGTTGGAGATCACACTTTTTTTTAGAGAATACATCAAGATTTAAACACCAACCTTTTGCGGAAAAAAATAAAATCCTGACAATTGTAATATTTCAGACATATTTCAAAGCAATAGATAATCAACATTGGAAAAAATGTTCAATAAATATTTGTGTCACATTTTCTTGTAAATTTTCAGTGAGAATGAACATGGCAAGTTACACCTTCAATTATATTATAGGAGAAATTAAACAGAAATATTAATAAATGTTGTCTGTAATGTTTTTATACAAGTGAGACAGATGATAACATGTATATTTTTTTTAATAAATATTTGGTAGAAAATTTATAAATTGTGATTGAATGCAGAGTTTTGTGCAATGGTTCCATAAAATAATAAAAAAGTTTCCGACAAAATTCAACAACACACATCACTTGTTCACATCACATAATTTGATAATAGGTAGTCCGAAGAGGCAATAAAAATGATATGTAGAGAATTGAACTGTTGCTTTATAAATATATAGAAAGTAAAAAAGAATTTGATAATGTGGATTTCTGATATGACTTAGGTAGATATTTATTTTCATTGACCATTAAACATGTCAAGTCCTGGGCTTTTTTATATTATCTTCTCCTTTTCTTTCTTTGTTGTCTTTGTTTAAATGTCTTTGTTCTTTTATTGCTGAAGTATCATTAAAGTGATGTACCGGTACCAGCTACCATTTATTTATTTACATGATACAATAATAGCACAGTGATGAACTGTCACTTACGATTTTCTCTCTCTCTCTTTTCCTCATTCTGATGTTCTCCCACAGCTATGATTCTGAACTAGCCAATCACAGTGCTTGCTCACCATCAACCAGCCAATCACAGTGCTTGCTCACCATCGACCAGCCAATAGCCAGCAAGCTTTTTGTCGCAGTCTCTTCGTCTTCCTTCAAATAATTTGATACCAGTATGAAAACATTCCTGACATCAACGATGATGAAATTGAAGTATTTTTGTGCTATCATGAAAGCATGACATGTTCTCGATGATCGGCTTGATAAAGCTGGTATACATGTCTTTGGAAATAAATTGTTTGTACAGTAGATATATACATGTATTGTGTTTGTGATGTGTATTCAATCGATGATATTCCTTTATGAATGTAAGGACTTTATGGTCATTATGATGTAACAATTATAGTTGATTTGTTATAAGTATAATGCATACAGACTTTGATATATTTTTTTGGGGGAGGGGTGCATGAACCATGAATGCAACAGCAAAAGTATTGTTTTAGAGCCTAATTTGACATGAATAGGATGAAACACATACCATATTCAAACATATTATCCACATTACCCCATAAAGCATTGTGTTTTGGGGATCGTTCGGGGATACAAATCCTGCATGGCGGATTGCCCAAACATTTAGTTTGAGCTTCCCTTACAATAAGGGCATTTCCCGACATGATATTTTGCTCGACCAAAATGGAAGCTAGGCTATCCCCTTTCAGCTTCACGTTAATCTTCCAAGTTTTATAATACATGTACATGTACGTACCACTGTTATGCAAGATACATGTACATTACATGTACATATTTTGTTATCACAAACACTGGGTGTTTGTGGGTACAAGCAAACCACACAAGCAATATCAGATTAACAGTATTTTCAGCTACATGTAATGAAAATTTCCTCATTTTTTAGTTGTCTTTAGAATGAAGACATATGAAGACATATATTCAGTATTTAAGAGAACCTATCTCTCTATATTATGCAAGAATATAAATTACTTGTGTCAATCTTTGAGTCCATCCATAAAGCACTTCTTCTTTTCCTTTTGGTTGGTTTTAAAACGTGCATGGCACCATTACTGTAAGTATACAGATGAATTAGTAATAACCAATGCTACAACTGTTGTGTTATCTGATAACTTTCATTGTTTTTGCCGATAAATATTACAACGTCTTGCCTGTCTGGAAAACAATATCTGCCACAAAAACTCAACATCTATTATCATGTGAAATGTAGTAGTACATTGAAGAATAGTTCTGTGATGTAAACTCTAGAAACATATCAACTCATTTTGCAATGTATTAATCTTTATTTAGCTTTTGCTCTTAATATTTTTGTGGCGAATTTACTCAACAAATTATTGTGTATTGACAATACCACTTTGCAGTATTTTGATGCAATATTTTCTTCCAATTGCAACACTTTTATACAAACATATGGGAACCGATATATGCTTGGATTTCTTGTTGTGAAGACTACACAGCGTTTCACAGTATTCACTACATGTCGTTTTAAAGTAATGCTTCCTTAAGTTGTTGGTCTGTGCCTGGCGTATCATTCTTGCAGCTATGCACTTTTTTGTGGTGGAATTCTTACGACATCTATTGGCAATGTTTTTTTCTTTCATTTTTCAACCTTTTTTACATAGTGCATGAATGCAAGAAAGTAAATAATTCAAATAAATCCTCTATTTCAGTACCGTGAATAAAGTTTTGTTTATGAAGAGAGTATCGCACAGACTTGCAATATGAAGTCTAATACTTTGGGGGAGCCTGCCTCTTCAATTTGATTGCTGTATCAATGCTACTGATCGTATCAAGATCATGAAGTAATCTGTTGGGAACCAGTGGGATGTTAATTTTTCTATACTCTTCTGACTCTCGACAAGGTATTGGTAATCTTGTTTGAAGGATAAATATTGTGGAATAGCTACTGCAGGTGCTATTGTAATCGTTAATGTCTTTTTTTCTACAGATGTTTATATGAAGGTGTATGAATGTGTTTAATCGTGATGGACAACTCATGAGAAGTATAACTACTGATGAGAATAATGTGGTAATATGCTTGCCAGAACTTACAGCAAACAAAGCAACTTTCTTCCTTTTCATTCAATGCCTGTATATGTTTTTTTAAACAATTTTATCGTACAACTTTCACATTTTCATTTTGTCTTCCAATGAAGTCTTTTTTAATTGATTCTTTCTTTTGATTGTACAATGTACATATATAAACATTCCTTATCTTTTGATCATACACATGTAGGTACGGTGTAGCCTTATAGTTAGTGTTTACAAAATTGTTTATATGATTATCATTGTCTTTGTGTTGTATAATTGTGTACAAGTGATGTTTGCTACATGTATTCATGTAATTCCAGAGCACAGACCTTATTTTCTACAAGGCAAACAACCTTCATAAAAACATATATCTCTTTACTCTTCCTTTCAATAGTGATTGAAGTTTTCCTTCAGATATATTCAAAGCATTATACTCCTTTTTTTTTACGAGTACTTGAGTGCACATGAAAGAGTGTGCAACAATTTTTTTTTCGGAATAGAATTTAAAAAAATATTTCCAATACTATGGTGGACTACTGGTAAATGCTTTGCTTGAAACCTTTTTATATGCAAGCTAATAATTTGTTTGGACAGGTATGCGGATATGGGTATTGACGACTAAAATAGAATTAAATTAAACTGTAATACTATTGTATATGATATATCGCTTTAGTTTGTCATAGAATCTTGGGCAAGGGGAACAAAATATTATCATCACCAGTGTTTTTGCAGATCAGTGACTTTCATACACTTTGATATGAATACACAACATTTAAATTTGTTGAATGTTACAGCTTTTCTCTCTTGCTATATACATTTTCGGGCTATAAACTTGATCAGATTATTAATGTGGAAGGGTATCCTCAGATAGAGTATTGTACTTTTTCAAAACTTTTTTGTTTGAGGCATTGCACTTATTTGGTATGAGGTGTACATGGCTTCAAAAATATTGGAAGATTTCTAAAACAAAGATACTATTTTGAAGAAAAAAAACCCAAAACATTGATAATGCTACATTACATGTTACCTGAAGAAACTATTTCAGAATCACATTACTCTATTTTTCCACCATTTTTCTTTTTAATGCAATTATTTTATCATATTTGTTATTTTTCTATTCCAAAGTATTTCATAGATGGTGATGGCGATTTTTTTTCTTCTCAATTTCTACTAGTAAAGTTTTCATCTGGGATGGTATTCTATCTCTACAACGACATCGGCAAAATTTATGTTTGCGATTTTCAAAGCTTATGATTAATATTTTGTTAATGTTTCTTTTTATCATGTTTCTTTATATCAGATTTTCTTTTCACTAGAAAATGATGTCTTCCAAACGATGAGAGACAAAACGTCAAGTAAAATTGAAATTATCAGAAAAACTTTGTTTGAACTAAAATTTAAACTGGATATTTTTATAGCATAAATTGATAGCCTGAATCTATTCAAGTTATGAATGATTTTTTTTACAGAAGTTTTGATCATGACTAACTTTGAACCACATGAACATGTAAAGAAATCTGATTCAGTTGGGTAATCGAGACAATTTCTTTACTTTTGGGGATTTCTAAAACATTTCTAGATTCAACGATGCAGTATTTCAATGTAATGCTTTGCCTGTGTGATTTGTTGATTCTTGCCAAAGTATTATTGAGCAAATCATTTTAATACTTATGTCTTTTTTTATTACTAGTCAGTAGAGCTCTTTTTTAATCATTGTGTAATGAGATAATCTCTTGATTTATACAAAGACTACATAAATATATTTACTTATCATCAATATTGATGTGTGTTATGTGCCTTATTTTGTGTCTATTTTCAGATGAAAATGTCTTAAAGTGTACCAATCACCTGAAAATAAGTTAGCATAATGGAAACTAAACCGGACTGCATTCCGTCCAGACCCTACTTTATGCGAGCAGGTGCATTGAGAAAAGTTATTTATTTAATTTTTGTTTTTTGTATGAGAGAAAATGTACACTTTACACCGTTAACACTTTCATCTTCAAACTGACTTCATTCTTATTAATATGGGAGATACCAAGGGTCAGGGCCCCATTTCATTAAACTTGTCATCAGTGACAAATCACAGTTTTTGTTATAAACTAGTGAAATCCTTGCTTCTGATTGGTTATCAGCAGATTTTTCACTGATTTTTGTCATTTGTCATTAAAAAAAGGCTTTGTGAAATGGGTCCCAGAAAGAAAAAAACTTAGAAGATATATCCAGGATAAAAACAGAAATAATTACAAAATCTAGTCTGAAAGTTATTTGATTTGCTGGTGCAGTAAATTTATTGCATCATTTCTCTTGTCTTCCTTAAATAACATATATCACCTGTTACATCATATACCTGTATGTAAATGTCTTCACAACAGCGAGTCCATAATAAATTTACAACTATGGAAAATAACATATATGATGAATAGTAGTACAGACATACATGTTCCTTGTACATATAAAGGCTCTTTCAGACTAAGATGCAGCAAAACTGGGCGGTTTTTAATGATGATGTGAAACGCTTCACATTTCTGTATCTTTAAAAAACGGAGCTATAAAGTGAATATGCGTAGGACTTTGTTGCAGGCAGTTATCATTTGTTTACGCATAAAGATGTGACCTTGGCATTTTTTGCAGCGGTTTACCACATTTGTGATAGACAGCATGTCCACACACAAAACAATGTATCCCGAAACTCTATAACGAAACACCGTATAAATTCTAGGGTGTCCACACACAAGAAACGTTGTATAAAGAATCATCGTATAAATTCCAGGGTGTCCACACACACAAGAAAGTAATACAGCGAAAGTCGTATAGGTGCGCAGTTTGCTACTGCGATCATGAAGTGGAAACGGAAATGAAAGGTCAGGTCTCCTTTCGCGGGAGGTCACGTTAAGCCCCGCCCAGTTATACTGCTCTAGTTCGACTAGTTATACTAGTTACGTCCACACACAACACATTCTGTGAATAGGCGTGATTCTTTATTGAGTTCTAGTTCGAAACGATGCCCAAACCCGCGTTTCGTTATACGACGTTTCGTTAGTAAGCGTCCACACACACAATTTCATTGTATAACTATCCCGAAACGGTATAACTAATCACGCCTACTCACGGAAAATGTTGTGTGTGGACACTGGGTGTGTCTTTACAGTGCCGCTAAAAGAACTTGGCTCAATACATATACCAAAATCTAGGATTTATGATGTACATGTATGATGATATATATATAAGTTTGACTTGGTCATAGTAGAAATTCATGACGTACATGTAACCAGTGTTCCTGGTATAAATTTAGTTGAATTCATTTAAACTATGTTGTTATTGTACAAATTCATATTTCTGGTATGGCTAATGATAAACTGAACTAACCTAAACTCCCAAAATATTAAACCTTTCTTAAATAAAGAAATCAACTTATAATTGAAGAAACAAAAAATCATGCAAGAATTCTATCCATCACCAATCATGTGACCTCAATTAAGAAATGGTGAGAAAAATGAAGAAATCTTTAGAACAGCATTTTCTTTATACAACTACAGGAATTCCCAAAGTAAACAGGAAATTTGTATTCCTTCAGCCTATACTACTACATGAACCAAACCTACACACTGACACATTATAAGGATTATCCATATACAATGGAAACTCTGCATAATTAATGGACCATGAAATTATTAGGCATCCCTTTATAATGAGTTTCCACTGTACAGTGTACACTGTAAAATATTGCAGCTACTACCGTATATGAATATACTCTACTGCGCTTTATACGAAGTATGATATTATCCTGGCTGTAGCTGTTAATAAGGTGCTAAGGCATTCAAGGAATTTCTTCAAACGGGGTACCCATGTACTACACCTGGGTGGAGGGTCGCAAATGTAGATTAATGTCTTGCCAAAGGACATTAGTGCTGTGGTGGACTCGAAACTGCAAACCATGTGATCCACGGTCTGGTGATGTATCCACTATACCACAACACCTCTATAAACGGGGGACGTACACCTCACGTGGACATACCCGGTTTAAATTCAGAAGAAAATGCGGAATGGCAAGAGCAGAGTAGAATTAAAGATGCCTGTCCATGATACTAAGTTTAATACACATCATCATTTCACCATCATCATTATGACTGACGTCAGCATAATCAACATTGTAAAATAGAGGCATTACATGTACGTCATCAAGACATCATGATTGTCCATGTCAATCACCACCACCACCACTACCATCATCATCATCATCATCATCATCACACAATTGATCTAATAAATCAGTAAGTATTTTAAGAAAGAAATTCTCGTTTAGATATTGTAATGACCCATCAATTGCAAGGGTGAAAATTGCAACTGTTGTCATTGATAAATATAAAGATTAGGATAGCAAATAGCTTTTAGATTTAAGGTGAGGGTTAGGGTTTGGTTTACCCATAGTGTTTGGTCCAAGATTGAAGTTATGAATTCAGTAGTTAAGGGTAGGAAATTGAGCAATTATCACTGGAGTTTGTACTACAGAACTACTGCCAACGTGCATTACCTGAGCATTTACGCTAGGGGTTCCATGAAAAAATATCCATTTATCTGAATACAGTACCGTACATTCCTAAACCGATCTATTTCTTTACTAAAAGACACTTGTCCAGATAGTGTTGATTGTACACTGAGTTGATTAACAAAAATCCAGATTTGGTTAAGCCTTTTCAGTCTTGTTCATTCTCTCTGAATGTTGATGCACTGCATCTATGAAAGCTCTGACGTGTTCTGGATCAAAGTCGGGATAGATGCCGTGTCCGAGGTTGGCGATGTAAGACTGCGTGCCAAAACGTTCCAGCATCTGGGCCACGTACGAACTGATATCTTCTTTTGAACTGTAGATGGCGCAAGGATCAAGGTTACCCTGGAGTGGAAAGTTGGGTCCAGCTTGGGCTCTAGAGGCACAAAAGATACATGAAGAGACAGTTCAAGTGTTAACATTTCCTCTCACACGAAAGATAGATAAAGAGACAGTTCAAGTGTGAACATTTCCTCTCACATGAAAGATAGATAGAGAGATAGTTCAAGTGTGAACATTTCCTCTCACACAAAAGATAGATAGAGAGACAGTTCAGGTGAGAACATCTCCTCATTTTTAGAAGACGATGTGAACACAAACTCTCAAAGAGCATTGACTAGCTGCCAGGAATGCGAAGTACTGAAAACGTGGAAATATTCGCGGTCCATTTTCCTGGATTTGGCGATAAAGTTGGTGTCCGCGAAAATATAAACATGACTTCTTATGCGTCATGCTGACTTTGATAAATGAAGATGATGATTGCCGACCCATTTCATAAAACAGATATTTTCAAGCTTGTGCATTCGTAATATGCACTGCACTCGGTTAAGTCACAACGAGCCGAATAATGAACAAGACTTGTCTCGTTCCTTATCAAAATGTGGCTTTAACCTGCCTGCAGTTCATATTCACTGATCGATGCACTCTCCAAAATAATAATAATAATATTCGGTTCATGTATAGCGCATATCCCATTATTACATCTCTATGCGCTTCCAAAGAGCTTTGGAAAATATTACCCGGCTTTAGCATGGCCGCCATTTACGGTGCTCTAGCATTTCAAGGAATTCATTCCTGCCAGGTACCCATTTACCTCACCTGGGTCAAGTGTGGCAAATGAAGATTAATGAATGATTAATGATATGTGAGTATAATGGTGGGTTGCACAATACCTTGCTATCTGTGGCTGTACGTCCCAATCTAAACTCATGACATCATAGTCACACTGTGATAGCTCACTGATGGCATAGTTTGCTCCTTTAGCAAATATAATCTGAAAAATCAAATCGAAGGAAAAATGATTTAAAAAAAATCTCTCAAATGTT
Source organism: Strongylocentrotus droebachiensis (assembly GCA_035222895.1). NCBI lineage: Eukaryota > Metazoa > Echinodermata > Echinoidea > Camarodonta > Strongylocentrotidae > Strongylocentrotus > Strongylocentrotus droebachiensis. The sequence continues at coordinate 163,823 of JAVYIG010002660.1, read as the reverse complement.
CATCTTGCCCAAAAAACACAGCGGCATCTTGTAAAAAATATGTGTCACTCGAGTTTAAAAAAGAAAACTAGAAAGTACAAAATTAAAAGAGAAATTATTTACTTGATTATGATAATTATGTAAATAATTGGCAGACATAGAGTTTATACATCATCTTATGATTTCAATTACTCTGATTTACTTTCATTTTGAAGGGCTAGAATTATGCCATACTGCCCTTGCCCACAACTTTCAATTGCACATTTTAGACAACTTACATATTGATAAGTACATGAATTGTTTTGGTTAAACACGAATAGTAGTGGGCTCATGGGGAATTCAACACCATTTGGGTGCTAACCCAAACATGTGTTGTCAATCACCATGATTAGCCGTCGGTTTTATGACCAACAGGCCTTGTGTAATGCTCTTCCTTTGCCAACCAATCGCCCCATATGGAAAAGACATTATCTTACATTTCCCACACCTGAAGACTCTCTAAAGGCGTGTCTTCACTATCTCTTTTACACTTTTACACCCATTCATGGTTTTTCCACCAAGTCTGGTGTCGACCGGCGAATTATGACTGCACGTTGAAACTGATTACTATCTCCCCTTAAAAACTGGGGCTCTTCCTATCAAATTTATGAGGCAAATCAACACAATCCATATCAACGATTTCACTATTTCATTTTTAATATCATATCTAAATTCAGTCTCAGTTTATTGTCTCTTAGTCTTACCATGGGTACAGGCTCTACTGACTTGGCTCTGAGCTTCTCCTTGACTTCTTTAGCTATCTGTTGAAGGTACGGTAGGCAGAACTGACAGAACTTGTCGTACCCCAGGGCACCGGCATGGGAGTCAAACACCTGCAGAAGCTGTCAGACAAAAAGAAACAAAAAATAATTAAAATTTGATAAATACGGTGACACCATATCTAAAATATTGTAAATTGTTAAGTCTTTTCATGCCATGCCCAGCAATTTCTGTGGTATTTGAACAGTTGTTTGTAGTTGTCTAGTGCCAGCTACGGTGGAATGAGAAAGCAGTTGAGAACAAAGATGGCTAACACCAAGAAAACACAGACTGGAATTGTTATTGCTATGTTCCATATTTAAGTTACTCCCAAGGTATAAACACTCGGTTACTACAATTCCCATCTCCAATTTTGAATGGTCTACCGTGTGTTTTTGGCGAGTATTGGCTAGCTCATCTTCCGAAAATAGAAACCCTGCATGCATCGTAAAGTTTCCTCCCTTGGAAGATATTTTATACCTACAGGTAATTAAACTATGAATCAAATTATGAAAACTCTTGAAAGTTAATCGATGTTATATTCTTGTTAACCTGTTGACGAGTGAATTTTGCTATTCCCAAAGGCTTAGTATAGGAGGCACCTGGGCCCTGTCTTACAAAGGGTTACGATTGATTCAAATCAATCGCAAGTGCTCCAATCAATCGCAAATTTGCAATCTCCTATCTCTAATATACATAGTTGCGATTGATATCAACTCTTTGTAAGACGGGGCACTGGGCCCTGTCTCATAAAACGTATTATTGATAACAAATGCTAAATATCTATGGCAAATTTGCTCTTAGCCAATCAGATGCCAAGCTTTCAGTAGCTTATAACAGTCAGTGTATCTTGATATTGACGACAAGTTTTATGAAACAGGGCCCTGGGTCCCATTTCACAAAACTTGTCATCAATGACAAACGACCGTTCATGTTATAAGCTACTGGAATCCTCGCTTCTGATTGGTTATCAGCAGGTTTGTCACAGAATTTTGTAATTTGTCATTGAAAAAAGGCTTTGTGAAAAAGGCCCTGGTTCCTGTTGACGAAAGGTTCAGTAGGCGGTGCAGTAAGGGGCTTGGAATTTACCTGTGCTCCGGCAAGGACCTGGCCCACAAGATAGTCCACAATGGTCCTAGTAAGAATCTTCAAGAGTTTATGGCTGGCCTCTGGCTGGGTGTACAACCATTTCTTAGCCTTCGAGAAGGTTTTGGATCCCCCTCCTTCTATGCAGTAAACCATGAGTGTCCACTGAAATAGAAATAAAAATTGAAATAGAAATAGGAAGAAAAGAAAAGAATTGCTCACTTCGTTGTTCACAATAATAATATTGGACATTCTTACAGCTCACATAGCTACCCTACAAGGTGCTCAAGGTGCTTCAATAATACCCTGACTCTTGCTAGTTTATCGATTTTGTTGGTAAAAGCTTTCAAGGAATTCCTTCGTTCCGGTACCCATTTAACACCCGAGTGGAGAGTGGTACATGTAGATTAAGTTCAAAAAACATTGGTGACGCTCAAGGGAGACAAGGAAAATGGTCTTTATAGGCAGATGGTCTTTCTAGACAGGTTGCTTTCATACAGGTTTAAAGGTAAAGAGCAGTATTGGAAACGCCCCAATTTCAAAAAATGAAATGAAAGCTCTTATTACCAATCATGTGAAAGAATATGTTTTGACTAATACATGATGATAACAAATTTGCCAGGAAACTGCCTGCTAATTCATATATTTGGTAAATTAGTTTATCTATTGGTGTGTGAGAGATAAACGCATGTGTCGCGCACGTGTGCGTAGTCCCAGTGTACAGTGCTTGTAACTTTACCAAGACTGGGCCAAGTTTCTTATGATTTTGATGATTCCAGAACCTTGCAGTACACACCAATATTTATATGCTAGATGATTAACCTTTTCCGATCGATTCCTCAACGTTTATTTCACAATGCGATCGCATGATCATAACTGGTCTTTATCTTTAAATGGGAATTTTTTTTCAAGAGAAAATAATATGGTCTTTATAGACAGGTGGTCTTTCTATACAGGTGGTCCTTAAAGCCCCTCTGTACTAGTTTGGCAGGGAGGGATTAGACCTCACTGCAAGGGCACTGGCAGGTGGTTATCTCATCAACTCAGCTCTCAATTAACATAAGAAAAAGGGCATCGTGGGGGATCAACAAGTACCGCTTATGCATTGTTGGCTGTATAATAATAATAATAATAATAATAATCTTTTAAGTAGTGCAGCTGGGCTTTAGAGCCGGTTTCACTGTAATAATGCAGGATTGAATACCACAGAAGGTGACTTACGGGTGCTCCTGCGAATCCAATAAGAGGGACTTTCCCATCCAGTTCTTTACGAGTGAGTGTGAGGGCCTCGAAGACATAGCTCAGGGCCTGGTTGATATCGACCTCGGCATTGAGCCGAGAGAGGTCATCGGGTGAGGTCAAAGGTTCTGGGAATGAAGGACCCTGGCAGATAAGAAGAAATGGGAGAATACATTTTGCGATCTGTATGTCAAATTTAACCAAACTAAATGGTTTTATGGAATGGAAGTAAAATACGTTTTCTATTAAACAGAACTTATTCACTGAGAAATGAACTGGTCAATATGTAAAAAGGTTTTAAAAAGCTAGTAATTTCTGGTGTCTTCAAATTTTTCAATCTATAGAAATATCTAACAGTAATGAAATTAAGAATCTGAGAATGAAAATCATTACAAAATGTATGCATGAATGGATGCACGATTGTACAGTATATCTTGTACAGAAGAAATGTGACAAGTGGAATTGGAGATGAAAATATAAAAGTACATTACTTTTAATCAATTACAGGCTTTGTTTCATGATTTTACTCAGTAGAACAGTACATCTCACAGCACTTTACATCAAAACACAAACTAAGGAAATAATGGCTTCTTACTGTATTCCCTTTAAAACAGTACATGTCTGAAGGCAAATAATCTCTGTGGACGTTTGAGTTAATCTGTTCCGACTTTAGCCATGCACTGACAAGGTTATTAGGCATATGAGATATTACATGTACCAATAGTTAAACAGCCGCCACCTCACCTATGGGTAGCTACCATCTCTTTACTTTTACTTTGTGTCAATGGTCATATCTCAGCCAATACTTAACATATTCAATGGGTTTTCGACATTTGGACATTATTTTGTTATGCTCTTTCAGAAAATGAAGTTCAAATTTGGAAACTCTAAAACTAGTTTTTAGATGACATCACACTTGACCACTCTATCGTCTTATTGTCTACACCCTGCCGAGGGACAGGCAAACACCATATTGAAGCTTACCGTGCCAGGGATCATCTCAACGGTCAACCCAAGTGCTTGAGGGATGACCAGAATATCACAGAAGATGATGGCAGCATCAAGATCAAAGCGACGGATCGGCTAGCAACAGACATGGAAGAACAAAATGGAGTTATTAGCTATAAACAGAGACTCTAGGCCCTTTTACACTTTCACGGATCGCATCACGGATCATCCCGGATCTTAATCCGGGGTGTTCCGGCGTGCGACACCACGATTTCTTCTCGATGCCGGTGTGGATACGTTCCGAACTAGGTGTATACACGGGCAAGTACGGTGTCTCCACGGACAGACAAGGTAGCAACGCGGACCACGCCGGAAACGCATACTGAGCTAACAAGGATTTCAAGGAAGAGCACGGAGGCTACTGGGTACTTTTACGGTCCTTACACGGAGGTGTACGTTGTCTATTGGGATATCTCCGGAATGTTGACGCGTGACTTGAGCTTGTAGGCGCTCATTTGATATACGGAATTTCAAACCCGGATGAAACCGGTGTTAATACGGACCTCCCGGTGTCTACACGGACTGTCCCGGATGTATTCGGCGGCTACACGGAGGTACACGGTGCCTACAGGGAAGAGGACGGATTGTTTCATCCGTGAACTCCGGGATGAAAAATTAAGCAAGTTTAATTTTTTCCCCAGATATGCCGGTACGCCAAGGATCACGCCGGATGCCTCCCCGGTGTATACACGGTAATGCCGGAGATAACACGGATGATCCTGGAGCGACGATCCGGGATGATCCGTGATGCGATCCGTGAAAGTGTAAAAGGGCCTTTAGTAGTTACAGACAAAAGATTGTTGTTATTTAACAGACCACTACCAAAACAGATCATCTAGAGTAGGGGTATCTACAAGAATACGCTCTTCAGTATCATTCGAGAAGTTATTGTAAAGGACTGTTATAAACACTCTCTATATCCTAGGACATTCCCCGAATGGAACTTTCTCCCGACCCATGTTAGAAATAACCCCACCCTTGGAGCCTAAAAAGATAACTTACAAAAGCTCAACATGGGCGAAATAATTGCTAGAGCCCACTTTAGAAATTAAGCATACTCTGCTCAGTCAACTGCGCCTGCATGTTACATCCCACAGCTGAGGAGTTTATGCAGTAGCCCACCAGAACTAGAAAGAATGAATTTATCAAATTTGAATCCTTGGTATACTAGTGTACAGATTTTTTTGTTAAACAGTCCTATAACATGGGTAAAGTACAGCAAACATATATCTTAGAAAGGGAACTTCTCTTTCAGAGAATCTACATTACCAAAGACTGCTTTTTCTTTAAAATTGCAATTATATTTGTTTACATTTCCCATCGGAATACTATTTTTGCACTGTCACATTTCATCCATAGTAAAGAAACGTATATCTTGGAAATGGAACTTCTCTTTTATAGAATGCACATTTAATACCAAAGACTGCTTTTCTTTAAAATTGAAATTAAATTTTCTATTTCCAATCAGAATATTATTTTTGCACCATCACATTTTATCAAAAGAAATCCATAGAAATGGAGTAAGCATTATTTCTACTTGCAGCTCTGAATTCATAACTTGGGGATGTAAAGTAATATTGACTCAATCAACATTCATAAATACAAGCATAAAAGCTGTAGCGGGAATATGGGGGAGTAAATTATTCAACTTAACTCTCATACTCAAGGTTCAGGATATAAATAGGAAAAAATAATTAGCATTTCTATACAATCCTCTGTGTTAAAAATAAAGAAAATAATGAAGATGATCTACCTGTAATGTGACCTCACAAGCCAAGGCAGGTGTCTGGCAGACTTTGAAAAAGTTGTGTTCAGCTCTCATCTCACGGAATTCTGCACAAAGTACAAAAAGACAGAATTTGCTTCAGGTTTTGTTTCTTCTTGGGTAAGTGTTTAAATCGGCTTTTAAGGTAGGTTAAGGGTTAGGATTACGTATAGTGTTAGATCCATGTTTGAAGTTAGGAATTCAGTCTGTAAGTGTAGATTAATGAACACAGAGCAATTTTTGCCTGAACATGAGTCTTGGAACCCTAAAATGAAATAGAATTCACCCACTTGGAATAGGATGAAATACTTAATTTACACTAACCAGCTATTTCCATTTAAAAATTTGGGCTGTATGAAAATATATATATTGGATTTCTGCAATGTTATATTATTCTTTGGTTTGTTTCACTGAAACTCCTGCAATAATCTGTTATGGTTTCCATTTCGTTTCTTTTGATTCATGCTTTTTCCAAAACTATATAAATATTCAAACAGACTCTATTTTTCCTTAAATAGTCATTTTTTAAAATAAATAAAGTAATATTTTAGGTCTCTAATCTTGAAAGTAGCTCCAATTCCATCTGGCTCAAATCAGTCCACTGATACACCAAAAGTCAAGTGTCAACCCCTAATAAAACAAATAATTTTTACCATAAAATAAAAATAATAAATCAATTTCATCCAATGTTTGGTATTTTTGTATCTATATTCAGAATTATGACAACAGGTCCTGGAAGACTTTGATATTTGACATTTCATGAACTGGTGAACATACAACTCTGCATGCTCAGGTTGCATTACTATAAACCTGGGGGGGGGGGGGGTGGGGGGCGTTTAACAAAAATATTGTCATCAGTGACAAATAACCGATTTTGTTAAAAGCTACTGAAATCCTTGCTTCCGATTGGTTATCAGCAGATTTGTCACTGGTTTTTGTCATTTGTTATTGAAAAAACGCTTTGTGAAACCTGTCCCTAGTCTAGGCTATTCTTCATCTTTCTTTAGTGGCCTTTCTTAATTACCTGGGAGATATCTTCCTGCTTGCCTCATCAACCAAACAGGAACTCTCTCTGTCTTCTCCCCTCTCGCTGCTCGAAGAATCAGATCATTCTTCAAAGCAGGAAATTGCTGCAGGAGAAAACAGACAAAAAATATCTTTATTTCTTTAACTTGTCCTTCTTTAACATATCCTTTCGCTTCTCGAGTCCTAATTCTTCTCCACACCTCCTCCCTTAATAATGACTGTTTATGTGACCAAATGAAAAATTAGAATGGGGGGGGGGGGGGGGGTAGTACTTGACAAGTTGACCTAGGTCTAGTAGTACTGTAGCGGAAATAGAAGATGAGTATTTAGAACAATTTCTATTCAGGCATCTAGTCTATCACAGGTCACACTCACATTTTTGTTGTCGAAAACTCAATTCAGAAAATCATGACAGAATATTTATTTGTAATTGTTGACGAAAGCTCAATTCAGAAAACCATGACAGAATTAAAAACAATAATAAATTCTGATGGATGGCTATATTCATAATGAATAATATATAAAGAACAAGTCAACTGCAACAATTTTAATAGTTTAATACATCATTTTGTTTCCAACACAAATGCACAGGTACGGGACTGTAGTTAGCTCTTGCATAACATCTGCAGATTTAGATCTTGACTGTAACAGGTAAATCAAACAAAATGTGAAAGTTTGGCATAGCAATTATCTTATTCCAACCTTTTCATAAAACTACAAAGCACATAAATAATCTTGATAACTAGAATAACGCTCACTTTACATCACAATCCTACAAGTTTTCATACTCACATGATCCGTGGAAGCTGCCATTTTGATTTTACAACCTCGAATCCAGTTTGAGCGATCCAGCTAGTACAGAGAACTGCCACGCCCACCTTGCTTGTTGGTGTTTATTCGTTTTGATTCTCATTTTGTAATTCTCCGGGTAATTCTATATTCATCACTGTAAAATTGATGTAATCACTTATGAATTCTATTTCAAAAACTAGATTGGATTGGATTCATCCAGGGGGGCAGGAAGGGGGGGGGGGGGGGTGGGGAGGGGGGGGGGGGGGGGGGGGGGGTTACCGGTTACTGCAATGGGAGTGTGAACCATAGTTGTTGTTTTTTTGTTTTTTTAGTGTTTACGTTTTTTACCTTATTTTATTTTTATTTTATTTTTTTTTCTCTCTTTTTTTCTCAGATTTAAATCATTTCATTCTGCAAGGGAAGTTTGCAACCAGGCGAAACTTGCCGCATTATGTTGTATATATTTCTTAATTATTGCTATTCTAATATTTTTTAAAGGCACACATCCCCCCCCCCCTCCCAAACCCCGCTTAAATTATTTCTCTGATATGAGTTCTTGATTGGCTGACGGTTGCGTTTCATCCACTTAATTTGTTTACGTTACGAATGAATGGAAACAAAAAGAGAACTTTGATTACAAATTGCAACTTACGGTGAACGTTAGGGAAACAGTTTCGCGGGGGGGGGGGGGGGCGTCTTATGGTCAAATGTAACTTTGTTCTTTACCTAGTGAAAATGTATAATCTGCCTGAAATGTGATTGGGGGGGGGGGGGGTGTCGGGGGGCGTGGGGTCTACCGTTACTTGTCTTCATATCTTTGTTGTTGTTTTGAGATTTGAAATTAAGGACTCACCGCCTATTATGTAATGCCCCACTCCTTTGTTTGATTTCCACTGATTATATTGAGGTTTCTTTTCATCCTTTCCGTCTCGAATTCATATTTAATTGTAGAGTTTCAAGCACAATGCTGCGGGGGGGGGGGGGGTTAAGGATTGATATATCGTTCTCTAATATTAATATTATCCTCTAACTGAGTGATGGGAGCCCCCAAAATTCGATGTCAACATTTTACTTAAATTGTATCATAATGTGAATGAGGAGGTCATTAAAAACACATTTCTGCAATAAGGATTTACAAAACAAACGTGTTAGAAGTCAAATATTGTTAAAAGAATACAAAATTTAAGATTAAAGCATACAACAGAAACCTCAAATTATGCATTCTTTTATCAATATTTGGCTTCAAACACACTTTTTGGGAAATTACCTCTTTCACATTATCATACAATTTAAGTTAAATTTTGCCATAATTTTGTTGGCAAATTTGGGGCTTCCAACTCTTTGGAGGGGCTTCAGTAAAGTTTTACAAGCGAGCAAATCGAATGTGCAAATTTTGTTATTAAACAATACAATGTCATTTTTGTATAAGTTACAATGGGATCAATAACCCCTCCTATGTACCTTATAATTATGCAAATCGTGATCAAACAAATTTTTGTTTCATTGTTTTAAAAGATAGGTAAAATAATGTAGACCTAGATATAGGCTGGGAAATCATAACAAAATTAAGCCATTTACATGTTTATAATTTGTAATATGATCTAATCAAAAATATTTTATTCAAAGTTACCTTTCTTGGGTACAGGGACCTTATTTATTGTTTAAAGTTGGCCAAGTTGGCACATAGCCCCCCCCCCCCCGAAAAAAGGAGTAACAAAAACACAACACACTATTCAAAAGCCATACTATAGGCCTTAAATAATGTCTTTAAATCTTTGAAATTATTACAAAAAGAGGGAAGTACGGTAACCTAAAAAAAAAAATTAAAAAAAAGAGAAGATAGGGATCGTTTCCCTTCCTTTCTTTTTCAAAGAGGGGTGAAGAAAGACGGTCCCCTAATTGTTTTAATATCTTTCTTTGCAGAAGAAGAGAAGAAGAAGAAGAAGAAGAAGAATAAGAAGAAGAAGAAGAAGACGGAAGAAGAAGAAGAAGAATTCAAGAAGAAGAAGGGGAAAGGTGGAGGAGGAGGAGGGGGGATGGAGGAGGAGGATATTTTATGAACACCGGCCTCCCAGTCCCAAGCTCCAGGAATAAAATGACTAAAATAATAAATGTTTGATTAATTTCCCCACTGCGCTTTGAATGCACTTTACATAGGCCTATAACGAATGATTGAGTTTCTAATCCGGCCATTATGTCAAGAAAGCTTAATTGGTTGTTAGCGGTTAATTAATCATGAACATCAATCGAATTATATAGCGCGGTGGCCTAATGATGTACTAGCTCAGCAATGACTCCATGATGTTTCAATGAAATCCTCCAATCTATAGAATTTGGTGATCCACCGTTCGATGAACGTTTGACATTCAGGCACGGTAGACTTGACATTGAAAAGATACATACTTTCTCGACAGTATTGAGGAGAGTGCATCATATTTTTTTCTCTCTGGAATATTGATAACCAAAAGAGCGAGAGGGGTGTGACGTGTCCCGTCTGCTCAAGTCACGTGACAGGTGGCTCTGGTAGCTCGCGGAGCTCGCTAGCAGTCCGTCGATCGACCGCTACTACTCAGCTGCTTTGTATGGGAAAATTGCGATACACACACATATATGCACACTGTGCTGTAACACTAGCACTGCATGCATTGATGATAATGTAAATCATGCACATATGCCAGATCACGTCAATGGCGAAGAGCTAAGCTGAAAAGACGACACTGGAATATGGTGAACGAAACCCTGTAATTGCCGTATTTGTTCCTATTTTCTGATGATTAACACGGGCCAGTAGAAGCACCAACATGTCTGTGACACTGAAGAAGGTGAAGGGGAGCTTGGAGAGGGTGTTTGAGAAGAATCTGCAGGATTTGGTCCGTGGTATTCGCAGCAACAAGGATAACGAAGTAAGAAAATAGATTCTGTCTGACTCGGTCAAAGTGGATGCATTTTGAGCAATATAACAACTAGCAAGATTCAAGAATGGATGTTTATGTTTTGATGTAAGCTCAGAATATGTTAATGTGTAAATGAATATGAAATAAATCCAAGGTACAATAAACTTAATCAAGAGCCTAGATCGACATGTTATTGTTATAAATAATTAATTTTATTACGCCTGGCCCTGGGCCGGACAGGGGGTCTCGCCTGCTGGATGTGGAATCAATGCCCATGTTGCCTGTTTACAAATCTACCATGTCTACTGAGATCGGATGATGTGGTCTCCGACTGGAACAGTCTCCCTCAAGATGGAATTGACTCAAACTTCATCGACACCTTAAGCAAGATTTAGACCGAATTTTCCGTCTCTTTCGTTCGTTAGCCTCTTATTGGGGTAGGGTCGGGTCGGCTCTCTCTTTAGAGAGCCGACCCTACCCCAATAAGAGGCTAACGAACGAAAGAGACGGAAAATTCGGTCTAAGCAAGATTGGATTAACACTGGTGGTTTTCTTCTTCTTCTTCAGTAGCAGTACAGGCCACCATCAGGTGTATTGTCGTACTGTTGAGGTGCAGTGCAGATAATAATAATAATATGAAAACCGTCTCTGATCTGCCCTGCGCATGTGCAAAATTAAGGCATTGATTCCCCATCAATCAGAGACTGTAGAAACCTGAAGAAGTAACTGAGGATTGCAGGATGATGATGAGCAGAGACACCAAGTTCAAAGCACAGCTATGCATGACATTTTCATGACTCGATGAGTGCGCGGGCGAGGGTATGGCGTTTTTTGAAATAGCGGATGCGCCTCATGCGTGAGAGCGTTTTCAGACCCTCAAAATGCGTGACACTTGGTAGCTCTGGATGAGGAGGATGATTTTTCATGAGCAGGGGGGTCTTGTTTGTAGTTATCAATTTGTTATCTTATTATGTATCTTGTTAACAAGCATTTATATCAGTGTATGAGCGGGGGGGGGGGGGGGGGGGGGGGGGGGGGTGGGGGTGTCTCATTTGCCTTTAGATTAAATGGAAAGTATTCACCAAATCACTAAATATTGTGAACAGTTATCCTTAAAATATTGTCCAACAGAAGTCTAAATAAGTCTCAGAAAATTTATGAAATATTGCTTATAAAATAAAATAAACTTCTTCAAATTGATTGCTCTTTCAAATCAACTGTCCGGGACACGTAACCTTTCAATACACACATTATCAGGGTGTACATTATACATGTACATGTATAATCGTACCTTGACTTGTGCTGTCTTGTCAAGTGCCAAGTAAACTAGAAATTAGATCTATAGACATAGTTTCTAAAATAGATCCAGTGTTTGAAATAGCTGTAAGGGCTAAGTAGTAAAACAAAATATGAAAATCATATTTGAATATGTCATATTATCACCTACACTGTACTGTAGCTCTTAAGGCTAGTTTATAACATGTTTTTAAATTGATGAGATGCTAAAGGGTCATCTACATGTACATTGTATAGTTCATAATACATACACGCACTGTAAAAGTTTGATTTTTCCCACATCGAGATAACATCTAGAAAAATTGCAATTATACACCAAAATATGGAATTGGCAAATTAAATAAGAAGTAGTAGAAATGAATGAGAGAGAAGGGAAAGCCTTGAACATTTTAGTGTCTGTCAGAGGAGTAAATTAAAAAGCTTTCTGAAAACTCAAATCTATTGCTTTGAGAATCAGAATTTGTCTACCTAAAAACTAGCTATGACTTGATAATATCATCTTTAATATGTGGAGTAGACATACCGGTATTCGAATTGACTTTGCATTAATTAGGCAAGGCTCATGGCCTCAGATATAAAGCCCAACTGATCGCCTCCACATGTTACAGTATGTCATCAATGTAGCTGCCGCAAATTTGAGCCTTGTTGACCCGCAATTTGAAAAATGAGGTTTTAATTCTTTTTGTGCAATACTGAAAGGGATAATAGTTGTATTCCTTTATATTGATATTTATTTTACCTTCATTCAGCTTTCCATTGATATAAAGTTATGTTTTCATCAGATAGGGTCTTTAAAAAGTTGAGCCCTGAGATTTGCCGAACACATTCAGGGTCTCCCCACGCAGCATACAATGAATGTACATGTAGAGTTGTTCTATAGCAATTAGTATGCCTTTCTGGTCCTAATGATGTTGACAACTACTCGGGTACGATTTCTCGTACCCGAATATTCGGCCACAAAAAAAAAAAAAAAAAAAAAAATTGTCCAGGCCGACGCTTACCCGTGCCTGGGTGAGCGGCGGCCGCTGGCATGGTGCCGTCGGTAAAAATGTTCCCAACTCAAGCACTGTCAAACTCACCATCAAGTAAATCAGCATCGTGAAACGACACAAGCAGTATCCCATTTACATGTATCTATTTAACATAATTAGGCCTAAATGGGTGTACCTATAATTGTTTGTTATGAATGTACTATTTTTAATGACTTTGTAATACTATTGTATTTTGTGCAGTATCCTTGTGTTATTACTTACAGTATATAAATTGCACTCAATTCAGCCGAAAGGCTGCCATGTACAATGTTTTTTATACCACAATAAATAAATGAAACCACCTCGGCCCCCCCCCCCCCCACTCCTCTTGATAATGGGAAAGGACATTCTTACTCAATTTTTTGTTTACAACTTTCAGATTTGTTCTAACACACAAAATTACTAAAATTGCAGTTATTCAACAATGTACGACTTACATGTAATGTACATGTATGGGGGTCTATTCTCTTCAGAGGACCTATAATAATATCTGATGCTATCCATAATATATTTTGAGTACCCGGTAGTGCCCCAAGGGAGAAGGCACTATACATGCAGGAGAAAGTTAATGATATTTTTGTACACGATAAATGGGAGATTTATCAGTCACTGGATCACAATCCACTGACAAAATTGCCAATTTCAGATTTGCGTACCTGTAGTGATCCCATATTTCAAACATTCATTACTTTCTCATTATAACTACGATTTGTTTCAAACTTTTGCTTATCAATTTCTCTGATTTTTCGACTTTCATACAAATGAATTTATTACAAGGGTTAGATTGCCACAACCACAACTGTAGTGCATCTGATGTGCATTAGGGAAAACATATTTGAGTACCGGTATATACTTTCATTATGCTGTGCATGCACTGTTTCTTTTTTACCTCTAGGCTATTGTGCATTTCATGTTTGGGCTGAGATCAAATGAGAGTTTAGATTGAAAAACAGATTGATATTTTAACCTCTGTCAAAGTATGAAGTACCACCTTTAAAGGTATAAACCTAAAGGTTTTGGAAATGCCCCTCTCTCAAAAAATGAAATGGAAGCTACACATGTATTATTACCAATCACGTGAAAGAATATGTTTTGACTATTTACTAAGTGATAAATTATCGTATGGATCTGGCCTGGATAGATATCGCGAATGCACTTAAACATTTAACATTTGGGCATATACAATGTATTTCTGCTTTTTTGCAAACTTAGGTTGAAGTATTGCCATCTAAACCTCTGAAGGCAATATTTAAACAATATTGAATGGATATTTTGCACCCAAAACCCTTGAACCACAATTTTACCACTACCGGTCTATATCTTTAAGATACATGTAATAGAGGCTATGATATTCAGGGAAACAAATTGCACATTGTATGTTTCCATTAACCTCAGCTGAACATGTACCATTGTCTCTCTCTTACCCCCCCCCCCTCCCCCCTCCCCCAGGCTAAATACATCTCATCATGTATGGAGGAGATCAAGCAGGAGTTGAGGCAGGAGAACTCAGCAGTCAAGGCCAATGCAGTAGCTAAGCTGATTTATGTGAGTAACCCATCCATCCATTGAATTCTCTTGCTTTTTCAAGCAAAGATTGTTGAACTGCCTTTTAATAGTTCAGTTATCTTCTGTTTCATGCAGGTATGTACTATTAGCCGGTAAGTGAATACAGTCTATTATGATGGATGTGTATGTGCAGCCCTTGAAATTTGCTCGGGCTAGGACAAAAAATGTATTTCTCTCTTTGTTTGAAGTTAATTAAAGAAATATAAAGATATAATGGGGATAACTATTAATTAAGGTACTAGATAATGGGGATAACTATTAATTAAGGTACAAGATATCAAACAATTAATAAGAATACTATAAATGGCTGTTCTTTTGGTGAGATTCAAAGGTAAATCGCACTTGCTCTGGGGATGTTTTGATATCGTGCCGGCTCGTGAAATATGCTCATCAGCTCGTGGGCTATGCTCTTGTAGCCCACTCAAGGCTATTCAATGTTATATAATTATAGAACAAGTTGATAGCCATTATGTACTGTACATGTAGCTGTGGTAGCGGCTTTTACCTTGGTCCTATCCAAGATAACATACATGTACATCATCAATAAAGCCTCTAGATGTAAATTGTACTTATAGGTAAATGTTACTAGGTACATGTATGGCACATTATTAGTGCATTGTATTGTTTTTTGTAATCCTTTCAAGCTGTCATATTACATGTAGCTTATTTTCAAGTTAAATTCAACATTTTCACACATGTCTGTACCAAGTTGAATCTCCTTCCACATATCCATGTACATACATGTATACAGGTATGTCCAAAATTATGCATTTGTTAAAGTTGGTTATATAACATGATTGCAAAGACTGTCGTAAAACCAACCCCGGGGCAATTTATCCTACTGTAGAGCTGCCAACCATTCTGTTTTTCCCGGAATTATTCCGTTTTTTAATCCCAATTACGTTTTTTTTCACAAAATACGTTTTTTTAATATTTTTATAATTTTTTATTTTATTTTATTTATTTTATTTATTTTTTTATTTTTTTTATTATTATTTTTTTTTACATACCGCACGTCAAACAACTGCCCTAATATGATATTTTTATCACAAATTCAATAGAAAACTAAGGTTGAAACATACTTGAAGAGAAAAGTATTCTCAAAAAGAAGCATTGGAATTGTGTCGCGCGTGGTTGTAAGTTTTGTTTTAATGAATTCCTTTTTTTGGCTTGAAATTCCTTTTTTTTTGCCATCATGATTCCTTTTTTTGGGTCGCACAAGGTTGGCAGCTCTGCAGTATGTGTTGCGTCATTGTAATGTTCATACATTTCAATATGTAATGGACAAGGCTTTTTGTAAATGAAGTAGGTTTAATTGAAAGTCTTTGCAAATGTATAACATATAAAATTTATGAATTTATACATACATGTGTACCTGTATATTCATTCATTTCATCATCTACATTTTGTTTTCACAGCTGAACATGCTTGGTTACGACATCAGCTGGGCAGCTTTCAACATCATCGAGGTGATGAGCTCGCCCAAGTTTACCTTCAAGCGTATCGGATACATGGCCGCTGCCCAGAGCTTCCATGAAGGAACGGATGTCCTCATGCTTACCACGAACATGATCAGAAAGGTATGATGACGTTTTATTTAATGTTTCATGTACATGTAATGCTTTATATTTCAGTGACCCTCTGTCTCATAAATGCAATCTAGTATTATAGGATAGAGCTGCAGGAACAAATGTCCTCGTGAATGCTTACTACGAACATGATCAGAAAGGTATGATGACGTTTTATACAACGTTTCATGTACATGTAATGCTTTATATTTCAGTGACCCTCTGTCTCATAAATGCAATCTAGTATTATAGGATAGAGCTGCAGGAACAAATGTCCTCGTGAATGCTTACTACGAACATGATCAGAAAGGTATGATGACGTTTTATACAACGTTTCATGTTCATGTAATGCTTTATATTTCAGTGACCCTCTGTCTCATAAATTTAACCTACATGTATTAAATGATAGAGCTGCTCTGTGATCAGAGGCTCTTATAAGGAGTTTTTATTCTTCAACTTTTACAATGACGTTGTATTCAACGTTTCATGTAATGCTTCATATTTTAGTGAATACTCTGTATCATAAATTCAATCTATTAAATGATAGAGCTGCTCTGTCATCAAAGTCTCTCATATGGAGCTGTTATTCATCAACTAAGTACTTTTGTACTCATGGATTTGGGAATGGAAATCTGATATTTGCTCAATTTTTCAACATCTAACCTACTAGAACTAGATGCTTTTAAAAATAAACAAGAGTACGTAAATAGATCTTTGTTGATTTGAATTATTTAATGAACAATTTAAAACAAGTTAGAACACGTATACCTGAAATGACTGACTACCTAAACAGCATGTGAAAACATTGGACTGATCATTTCTCAGCATGTAGTATTGAAGGAAATGAGTTTATATCACCATGATTGCATTTAACCTTTTGAGTACTGGATTCTCCCATTCCCATAGGCTTAAAGATAAACTCCAGTACTGGTAAAAAAAAAGAAATTAATTCTCACAGAATCATACGAAACTTACACTGAATGTTCAAGATTACAAATAAATGTCATGTGCCAAACAATTTTGGAAGAAAATGTATACTGGCTGAGTAATGAGCATAGAAAGACAAGGAAACCAAGGTAGTACCATCCCCGACACCATGTGTGTTGTCCCATATATAGCTTTCTATGTGAGTGTTTGTTACTTTACCAAGACTCGGTCAAATTTATTATGATTTTGATGACTCCAGAACCTTGCAGTCCACACCAATACTTACATGCTCCATGATCAACTGTTTCTGATCCTTTCACACCTTTTCTTTCACAATGCAATCGCATTACCAGTACTAAAGTTTATCTTTAATGTATGAACCACTCGGTTCCCTTGGACAATCAGAAACTTTTCAATATATGTACGACTTTGAGAGGGCGATAGACCCTCTGTGCACTATTTTATCAGTACATGTGTAAAGCGAAACCATAAACTAGCAAGAGGGAAACTATAAACTAGCAAGAAGTATTTGCTACTTTAGAAATGCTGGTAATTGCACAAACATCTGCACCTTGTACAATGTACATGTACCTGTACTTAAATCTGCTATATTGTACATACATATACATGAAGATCACGCATTCACATGTATGAGTTTGATCACATGAGTCTCAGCCTCTCAGGAAATGCAAACACACACACATAGGTTTTGTTCTCACTCATCATCCTACTACCTCTGAATTAGTTCTATTTTTACAAATGAAAGTGAACTACAGTTTAAATTTGATAGTGCTCTTTAATACTGTACATTGCACAAGTGTGTGATTTTTTTCTCATTACCGGGTATTTTTTCTTTGATGCAAAGCAGGTATTATTCTTTTGGCCCATTTGTGTACAGATTTTTACACTTAATATTTATAAAGTCTTGGTATTTTGTAATTTCTAATATCACTCATTTTACTTTTTAGAGCAGATGCTTTGGGATAAATAACCTTTTATTATAAATTTGACATAAAACTGTGATTTCTGTTGGTAGAAAATATCTATATGCAGGCCTACAAACAGGTACAACTACAAGTGTACATGTATATAGTGACCAACTAAATGATTTGTGTAAGTGAGCACAACCCTACATGTACATGTACCTCTGGAATATTTTTACATAATTTTTAGATAAGATCATTATAATTATTGTTTTTATTATAATTTTTAATATTTTTATTTATTTGTTTATTTGTTTTTATTTTTAATTGTTTATTTATTTATTATTATTATTATTATTATAATTATTTTTGTTTGGGGGGAGGGGTAAGTATATACCCACTTGTCTTTTTTGTTTAACGTGCCGAGTGCCCAATAGAAACAAAACACCTTTTGTTTTTATAAATACATGTACATGTATGATGACTTGTATTATGACAATGAAAACATAAACAGGATCTGAATAGCCACAACCAGTATGAGACGGGCATCGCTATCACAGGCCTGGCATGTATCTTAACCTCTGACCTTGCCCACGACCTGGCCAATGATATCATGGCACTGGTAAGTCTGGTCTGTGCCATCCGTGTCAGCCCTTGCCTCTGTCAGTGGACCAGTGACTGTTATCTAGCCCAACCCGTGTTTTCTTTTATCAGCATAAATTTGTGGCATTTGTATGAGTTCTGCCATCATGACTGTGGAAGTGAATCTAATGCGTTAAAATTCGGTAACTGGCATGCGATGAACTTTTGAGTTAAAAGAAATTACATGTACCTTGTGATCAAGAGGCAAAATCTCTTTATGAAGATGAATCCTTTTCAAAAGTGTCATTGAGAAAGACAATGCCACTGCTAATTCTCTTTAAAAATGTGGCAATACATAACTTGATATTAATGAAGTGGACAGACACAGACACAGACACAGTGACACACTTTCAGTTTCATCAACCAGTCAATCATATTATGATTATGATCAGACTATTCAATTGCAGCATTTTTATGGATTCACACCTATTTACCTTTATTTATTCATAATAGTGTGAAAACAAAGGGATTATCCTTTATCCCATGATGGCATAAATGTTCAAATTAACAAGTAAGTCTGAATTGTAATGGGTCATTTGCTTATAGTCTCAAGACTATAATTCAACAAAGCATTAGATGATTTTCCGCGAGTGTCATGGTAGCAGATCACGTACAAAAGAAGCTGAGAGCGTAGTTGGACATTGTGAACCAGTTATCCTGATAGTGCATTTGTGGGATGTTCTTGATGGTATAGATGGTGGTGGTAAACTGTGTGTATAAACTACTCTCTTATCCTCCTACCTGTACAAAGTACATTTGTCAAATCTTAAAACCAGTTGGAAGGATGAGGAAGAGACTGAAAGTATGAACTCTCTTGAGGCCTGTTTTCATCAGCTCGAGTTTGCTAAATAACCCGCTATTTCAACTATCCCGATCATAAATTAGCCAGTTAATTTGCGTCTTCATCAGCCCGCAGTTGCAATTAGCGAGATATTTGATCGAGAAAATACCCAGAGAATTCTTGGTCATGTTTCCAAAATATCCCATGATTTGGGAAATAGCGGGCTAATTTGCGCCTGTCAGAGCTAATTGTCATAAGCATATCGATCTGGTGAAGACGCAATTTTGTTCTTCGGGATAATATCCAGAGTCTGAAAATAGCAGGTTATTGGCAATCTCGAGCTGATGAGGACAGGCCTTTGGGGGTAATCTTTCAACTGGTTTTAAGACCTACTGAAATGACCACATTTGAGTAACCAGTGAACAGTGTTGATATTGTCTTTTGTTTACCTTTCTCTTCCCATTTTTTCTTATTCCGATTCCAATTTCCCCTCATCCTCCCAAAACTCTATGAATCCAAACCATCCTTGCTTCCATGCACCTCCCCTCTCATTGATCCCATGTCTTCTCATTGTTTCTCACATTTCCTGTTTATAATTTTGATAATTTTGATGGATTAATTTTTGTATGTTTTCATTCTGTTTAATGTTTAAATCACAATGTAATCCCCTATGCCATGTTTTGTTGTGCAAATTGTCTGTTGACCCTCATTCTTTTAACTTATGTGGTTACCACACATATTTTACTTTCAATAAACTCACCGTCTCTACGAAAACTAATCTCAAAATGATTGTCGCGTTCCTCATAATTTTCCTTAATCTTTTCATGTTACTCGAATCAATCCGCTATTCCCAAATTGCCCCTACATGATTTAAAACCCCTCTTCCCCATTTACCTGTCTACATGCATCCCATTTGTACCCCTCTACCAACTTTCCTATCACCCTAAATTTCTTGTATCATCTTCGCACCCCCATTTACCCGTCGTTATCCACCCAACCTCCTGCTATCACCTGTACCCCTCTTTCAACTATACCTACCAAAATTTCTTGTCACATAATTTGTCCCATGTCATCACATATTCCTCGAAATGGCCGCCCCTATGTCACCCCTCCCCTTTGTCCACAAAACCATACCTGTAATTATCTCCCAACTCTACCCACCCATTGCATCCATCTTATGTCTGCTCCCCCCCCCCATTTATGATATAACATCACCTGCCCTGAAACTAATCCCCTCCATTAATCCCGTCTGTCTAACACCTCCCACCTGCACCTCCCCTTCATCACCTTGTACCCCATGGTTCCCCTCTCCCAACTCATGCATGCAATCCATAACCAACCTGTACTACCACCACTCTACCCCCATGCACCCCCCTCTCTACCCTCATGCACCCCCTTTCTACCCCCATGCACCCCCCTCTCGTATCAACCTATCCATCCCACTCTTCTACTCCTTACCTGCATCCCCATATACCCTTCTGGTACCCCTCTGTACCCCCTCTGATACCCCTTTCGCCCCCCCCCCCCTACCACCCTCCTGGCTCCTCTCCTCCGTACCCCTTGTAGGACATTAACAGTGTCAGCCAGTATGAAGCGGGCGTCGCCATGGCAGGGCTTGCATGTTTCACCTCCCCCGATATTGCCAGAGATCTGGCCAATGACCTCATGAGTCTGGTGAGTTGATTTGACCCCTTGACCCCTACATGAATTACCGCAGACCTCCCACTGTCTTTCTTGTCAAGGAACTATATGGTATACAATTTTTGTGCTATTTGTTTTTTAATGTTTTGTTATAAATAGTAGTGTCCTAGACATTTGCAATATATTCATAATGTAGTTTTATATATTCCTATATATTCAAATTTGTTCATATATACTCATGTGCATTGTAGTGTTTCTAGTTAGTACTTGTTCTACCAAGTTACTGGTATTCTGATATGTTTATTTATAATTGATCTTAAGATGAATTCAAAGTGCTTTTATGATATTCGGAGTACATGGAGATACAAACCAAATCTATAAAGTGGAACATGTATTATTAAAGTTTCACTGTAAAAGTCATGTTTCAAATTGCTTCAAATTTTTTATATTTGAACTGGTCATGTTTATTTCCATTGAAACTTTTGGACTGAAAAATGTGTTCAAGTAAAGGAACCAATTTGAATTTGTTTTCAAAAGTGATGTAGCTTGGAATGACAACAAATGAGTTGAACAAGTTCTCCTGAAGGAAAAAAACAAATATATATATACATGTACATTATATATGGCAGTATACATATAATATTTTGCCTTATACCTTGCATTTATTGCAAAAGTATTTGTCATTCTTCTAAATGTGCTTGTGTCCTTGTATTATTTCCCTGAAGATGGCATCTACGAGGCCTTATATCAGGAAGAAGGCAGTGCTCCTCATGTACAAGATTTTCCTAAAGGTTGGTGAATTTATAATACTTGAATTACTATCTGACTTACCTGGTGATATTATGGAGAAAGTTTTGCCTTAATTGTATGACTATAGCTAAATATTTTACTTGTACATGTGTATATTCCATTTCATTCAAAATGGGTGACTATCTGCATTGTTATTTTTATTGCATTAACAATTATGCATTTCTTGTTAGCAAAATGATGATTCAGAAGGAACAAAAAGAGAGATGTCACATAATGATGAGCCAGATGATTAAGATAAAACTTAACGTTAATTGTTAAATATCACGAATACTGACCATTGAGGTTAAACTATTACATCTTTCAAGTACATTAGTGACAAGCCCTTTTGAATTGTTGTTGTTGTTGTTGTGGGAAATTGCTGTGGACAATAGTAATATTATTGGAATGTACTATACAGGTAAACATTGTTGCTGATGGATTCAAATTAATTATTCATGTCTTTATTTTGATTTATCTTTTGCAGTTCCCTGATGCACTGAGACCGGCCTTCCCGAGGCTGAAAGAAAAGCTTGAGGATCCTGATCCAGGTAATGAGACATTAGGAATCACTGAATCAATAATTAAAGAGTCGCTTTGGCTCAGTGGTAGAGCAGTGGTCTCGTAACCGGGAGGTCCCAGGTTCGAAACCAAGTCCATGAGCTAGTGCCCTTTGGTAAAGCATTTTAATCCTCATTACCAAGTCCCTCGGAGAGAATTTAGAGTCCTTGATCTTCTGTTTGCTTACTTACAGACTACATGTAGCATAGCCGGGTAATGTTGGAGCACCTTGAGGACCTTTGCAAGGTCGATACGTGTGCTATATAAGAATCCAATATTATTATTATTACACATGCCTTCTTAGCAGTCAGGTAAAACAAACCATCAAAACCAAACCAAATGAATGTTAAGAGTGACTACTTCTTTAATATAGCAAATCCAGTATAGCTGCTTCCTATAAAGACATGTAACTGTATCTTGCAACCACTCGTTTCCTTCCTGTTTAATGTGAATTAGACATCACTGAATTCAATCCTAAACTTGTCGCTTCCTATATAGAAAAGCATGTCCACCTAACTTTCTTCCGAAGAGAATTTATCCTGGAGGAATGCTCAAAATAGACTGTTTCAAACCTAAGCATTGGACACTAAAGGCTCGTTCAGATATGCAGCGTTATTTCAGCGGCAGTTTACCGCACCATATCTGAACAAGCCTTTACTCTATCGACATAGGAAACACAGAAACTTGCTCATAATGGGTATCCTTTTCAGGAGTCCTCTTTATATCATGAGGTATTAATGTTACCATGAAGAGGACGATTGATTTTCTTTTTTGGAGGGGGTTGGGGATAAACCAAAGAATTGTCTGTTTTTCCTCAACAACTCATTCTATTTTGGTGTTCTTTGTATGCTTGTTAATAGCATTTGTCAATTCTATTTTTAGAAAAAAAAAATATATATCAATGACAATTTCTTTTGTCTAGAAGATTTATATAACATTTTGATGCAACAAAGTAGTCAATCTTTATCCAAATTCTTTCCTGGCCTCATTGCAGGTGTCCAGTCTGCAGCGGTGAACGTAATCTGTGAGCTGGCCAGGAAGAACCCAAGGAACTACTTATCACTGGCACCACTATTCTTCAAGCTAATGACATCCTCTACCAACAACTGGATGCTGATCAAGATCATTAAACTGGTAGGAAATACTTAATTCACTCTCTTTTTTTGAGAGATATGTATATTTTTCATCTTCCTTTCTAGGTCGCAGTCTGCTAGATGGCACTGTACGATGTTACATGTCTCTTGTAACGGATAATTTTCTAACGTAATGTGATGAAATCGTTTCTGAGTGGTGTCTGGTGTTTCTTCAAAGCTAACTCATCACCATTTTAACATCATTTTCCTTTTTAAATTGCATGTTTGTTTCAAGCATTTTTAACAGTTGCAAGGTCACATACAATCCTTGTGATAATATGATTGCAAGGCCCTCAGGGAGCTACCCTGGGCATTTTTTTCCATTTAGTAAGTGAGGACATTTATATGGAAATAGCATTTTAAATTTAAATTTAATCCGGAAATTAACTGTACATTTGCAATGGTTGTTGATTGGTAATTGATTTCATGTACGTGCTTTGTTTTATTCTTCTTCGGCAGTTTGGCGCCCTCACACCATTAGAGCCTAGACTCGGAAAGAAGTTATTAGAGCCCCTCACCAACCTCATCCACAGGTAGGTACTCAAGCATTCTTATCTTACACACATGTAATAGAGCAGACCCTTGTCGTTGTTCGGTGGCCTAGTGAAATTACCGTTACTTGCTGGATAAAAGCACCATTTTTGGTACAGGGCTTCCTTAGGACCTACTTAACGATATTAGACTAGGAGCCCCCCGGCAAAAATGTCAATTTAAGGGTGTGGGCAGCAGGGGCGTTTGCAATCATGGAATTTGATTGGCTGAAAACACATTTGTCATAGAATTTCAGCATTTGTTATTCATAAACAAGTTTCATGAAATGGGTTCTGGGTCAGTACATACCATTCTTGGTGGAAAAACAGAGTGCACGATGGAAATTGTTGTGAACTTGGCACATCAACTTCTGAAACGAATCACTACCTTTTGAACTTTTACACTATTTTTTTGGTCATCCTTTGATAGTTTACCCTTATAGTTACATGTAGTATTGAATTATAAGCTGATTGTAGGGTAATCAGCTTAGTCACAATGTAGTTACAGCAAGTTACTGTGAAAATAATGGTGAGGAAGTTTTGGCTCATAATTTGCTTTTAAATTTATGTTTTGGGTCCACTTTTGTACTATTCATGCTTGATGCCGTTTCATGATTGGATCATGTTTGCCATTATTTTAAAGATAATAATTTACATGCATTTATTTGATCTCAAACCCAGAAATTAATCTCTCTCATATCTCTCTATTTTTCCACACCGCAGTACTTCAGCTATGTCCCTGCTGTATGAGTGCATCAACACAGTTATATCTGGTAAGAACAGCTAAGCTTATGAAATTTTAATGTCATTTTAAAGAATCTGCCCTCCCCCACCATTTCCTTGATAAAGTTAAAGATATGAAGATTCACCATAGAATTCCTGGCTACAACAAATGTAGATGTCTCTTTTTTCTGAATTCCTGAATTTATACAAATTTTATGAAAGAAGGAATTGAATTACTAAAGATGTAAATATAAGCTTATATCATGCTAGTCTTATAAGCTATTCTTGTTAATTGCGGAAGTTCTGAGAAGTGATCCATTTTAATTGACACATTCTGTTCTGTCATCTATATTTGTTAAATTTATAAATTGGTAATGTTTTATAAGTGAAAAAGAAAGGTGGTTTAACAAATGTTAGGATAGAGCTAAAGAGATATTTTCACTGATCTACATATGAATGAGCAACGTTTTGGAAGATAAGTGATATGTAATTCCTACCACCTTTTAAGAAAAAGTAGTGAAGGTAATGTTTCTCCTTTTGTGTCACTTTAGACTGGTACTGTCACTTATATTTGTCATATTATTGTTTTCTTTCTTGTTTGAATTTTTATTTCATTTCCATTTCATTATTTTCACTTCAGTTACTAATGAAACATATTCTTTTATACAGGGTTATTATTTTGGTTACATCAAGACTATGGGAAGTGATTGAAGGTTTGCAATTTTGTTCTTCCATCTTTTTCTCTCTCCTCTTCTCCTTCTCCTTACCCCTCCTCTTTTCTTCCATCCTTTCCTCCTTGTTTTTATCCTTTCTTCATTTTTAAAACTATCTTCTGATAACCTGCAGTTTTGATTTCGTTGTCTTCAGGAATGCCAGATCACTCTGCGTCGATTCAGGTAAATTGGTAACATTCCTTTTATTGAGAATGGGGTGCTGTAAGAATTAATTCTTGGTGTGTGAAGCAATGCTACAACTCATGCTTGAACACTGATCATTTATCAAGGGAGAAAGGGAGAACTTTGTTTACAGACTTCATCTGTATTCTGGAAAAGTGCTAGATATGCAAGTTGTGCAACATATTACATTGTAGATATCATAAGATGATATGTATACAATGTTTTTGCCATTGCAATTTCAATGGCAGAAAAGTTTAAAATAAAAGATGTGACATACCGCTCAAGTGAAGAGCTGATGATTAAAATTGAAACAAAAACAAACCAAACTAAGAGAGAAAGGTGATGTATTGCATAAATAAAGTATTACTGGCATGCTGGCGAGATTAAAAATATGTTTTACAACATTGAAACTAGAAAATATGGAAAATTATCATTTTCCACTGGAATCATTTGCAATAAGCTTAGCAAATCTATTTTGAAGGAAAAAAAAATGACAACAAAGTTCTCTCCTACTCTCATTTCTCTCTCATCTATGGGGCATGTAGAATCCAATTTTTACTTTAATAAAAGTGAGAAACATACATGTTCTTTTAAAAGATAACTCTATTTATTTATAGCACACACGTTTTAGTGCATGTTATATTTACAATACATCTCTGTAGCTGAAACTCTCTTCTGCCTCTCCAATTTCCCCAACATTGATGTCCTTTATTATTACAAGTAATACCCTAAATGTTTTGAAGTGCTACTAACAGCATAATTATATTTTAAAAAATAGCAAACAGATACACTTGCACAAAGCTTTGTATTAAAAAGCTAACTGCCCTAATATTATTCTCACTTCCTCTCCCTTACAAAAAATATATATATATATATATTGATATTACATGTATGTGTACAGTATATAATTAAACACACGATCCTATGTATACTTATATAGCTGTAAACGGGTATAAGATGTCAAGTATTTTTGTTAAGTTGGTGGGGAGGAGAGGGGGGATCTTATGTGTGGTTCTTAGGTATAGGTGTTAGTATAAAGTGGATAACAAGTTGGTGAAAATACAGAACAATCAGTAACCCTAAATGAAATTAGAACTTTTACTGTAAGTAAATGGGTGCCAGTGGAGTTTAGGTAAAGACATTATATAAATTATTCCAAGACTACTGGTAGGTACTCCAAACAAGTCAAAAGGTACTAAATTGTAGTCACGTGATTAAGGTACAAATCTAGCCGATACATATTCAGCATATCATAAGGTTCCAAGATTATTAGTACTTTAAGATATATCACCTTTTGCACAAGGCAAAAGGGTACTAGACTTTATTCACATGGTGATGGTACAATTAGAGGTGGAATTAATTGAAGGGGTATCGTCGGGGCATGTGGGAGCTTGCATTGCATGCATGGAAGAAACTCTTTAGCCCTCATCATTTCTGATGTTCCTTTCATCATTGTCCCTCTCGGAGCATGGGGGTATGGTTACCAATTTCCAACATTGTTGTTTGTTCAACAGATAAGTTATGGATAATTTCACGATGTATGCATGCCCTCTCTTGCATTTGTTCCACTTTGAGATATGGGAAATAAGAAAAAACAAAGAGCATTTACTTTTTGGGAACAATGTCAGTCCAGAGTTTACAGTTTAAATTTCAGAATTTTGTTTGGGCTATTTTCTTGATGATTGGCAAACTATTATATCAATAAAATATATCTAACCTGTAGAAGGCCAGAAATGATTCCCTATTCTGTATGAATTACAACTTTCCAAGGTAGTACACCAAGTTATTATAGGCATTTCATTTGTGAAAAATGTATTATTTCCTGTACATCGACATTGAAAATTATTAAATAAATTAAAACATAGTTTGATGTGAAGGAAGGGAGTGGAACAACTATGTAGGTTTAATACAATGTAATTTGCTATGCTCCATGTAGAGGGTGAGGAATAGACCATAGCATATTCATAGCGATAGTTGTGTCAAGTATACCCAAGCAAGCAGGGTCATGTGTTAAAATCCTGGAGCTCTGAATAGTTCCCTCCCGCATACAATCTCTATGGGAGGGCAGAATTTTGGAGCTCCACTAAAATGACTGACAAATCAGAAGCAACTTCCAGTGATGCAACTATCTCTCTCAACTAGCTATGAATCTTCATTAGGCTCATCAGTAATGTAGTGTTTCATGGGTAGTGCACTCATTGGCATTATTGACAGTTTTAGAGAAGCATAATTTTGCAGCATATGGAAACTCATCTAACCATGGAGTCTGTCACACTGTGTTAGGTAGAGAGTTACATGGTCTAATGAAAAGTGGGTCAGCGGTGACAGACATTTTGTCATCAAATTTTTTATTTTATTGTCATTATTCTCCCACCATTGACAAATTTAATGAATATGGTAAAAAAAAAATTGTGTCTTTGTAGATTGTAAATAACTTTTATTGTCATTTTTCTCCCATCATCAACAAAAATAGTGTAAATTTTGTTATCTCTTTGTAGATTATAAATAATTGTGCAGTTTACATGACACAAAACTATTAATGCACACTTTATTGCTAAACGAAAAGAATAGTTACACTGCACCATACTAATAATGCATAAATTTTATTATTGAGTGAAAGAATGTAATGTGTTCTCACACAGAACTAATGATGCAAATTTTATTTTTGAGTGCAACAAATTTAATTCACCCAAACTAATGATGCAAAACTTGTATTATTACCCATACTCTCTGTACCTTTGAAATAGCTGATAATATAATCCTATTTCTATGTTGTAGTAAATATCTGTACTGTCCTTCCACTAGAGCGTCATTTAAAGCCCCACTGCACTACTTGTAGCTACTTGCGCCCTCTATATAGCAAACAATGCATAAGAGGTTCCTGTTGGTCCCCCATAATCCCCTTTTTCTTATTTTAATTGAGAGCTGATTTGATGAGATAACCACCTGTCAGTGACCTTGCAGGGAGGTCTAATCCCCCTGGCCAAACTAGTGCAGACAGGTTTTAGGTGATGTGTCATTTGGACTATGATCTTTAGTGTAGCTTTGTTTTACCCAAAATTGTATAAACTGTCCTGTAAATCGAGATTAAGAATCCATATCTTGAGCATATTATTCACCATGTGGGGGAAAAGAAATAATTAATATTTGTCTGCATTTTTTATTGATGATACTAAAAGAAATTGGGATAAAATTAAAAACCTATTTGATATTTAATTCTTGAAAAATCTTCCCATCAGTAAGGACGAGTTGTTTTGACATGAAATCTAAATTTATTGGAGTTTCATAACTAAAGCTTGAATGTAAAGTAAAAGGCAACAACACATTTTTCAAAAATAGATGTCTAATATTCTTGATATAAGACTGGTACGTATTCAGTTCATACTATGATATTGTAATGATATTTCTTTATCAATGGCTGTTCTATTTATCGTGGTATGTTTTGTGTATATATGTTCTTTATCTAGCTATGTGTGCAGAAACTGAGGATTCTCATAGAAGATTCAGATCAGAATTGTGAGTATTCATTTTCTCTGTCATTCAGTACCATGAGTAATTACTTTCGCAGTAGTATCTCATTAGTTTATTTAATTTCTCTATGAAATAATAGGATTATGAAGTATTAATTCATTTGAGAATCTCTGATCTAATCGTTCTGTATTTGCAAAGAAAAGACAAGTCATTGTACCAAATGTGGTCTGCTTTAGGGTCTTTGGTTTGGTAATATGAACACCATAGACAATTTAGTAGAAAACTCCTGCTACATGTATTTATAAACACCAGTCGGTCCAAAAACCACAAAAAACATTTCTTAGAATGCCTGGATAATAATTTCATGTCTTAATGAATGATATTATTGTTTGCATTATGTTTTGCAGTGAAATACCTTGGTCTGTTGGCCATGAGCAAGATCTTGAAGACGCACCCCAAGTCTGTCCAAAGCCACAAAGATCTCATCTTAGAATGCCTGGATAATAATATCATGTCTTTAAATGAATGATAATGCCTGGATAACAATGTCATGTCTTTAAATGAATGGTGATGTTTTCATTATGTTTTGCAGTAAAGTACCTTGGTCTATTGGCCATGAGCAAGATCTTGAAGACACATCCCAAGTCGGTCCAAAGCCACAAGGATCTCATCTTAGACTGCCTGGATGATAGGGATGAGTCCATCAGACTAAGAGCTCTTGATCTACTCTACGGCATGGTAAGAACAGCTTGGAAACTTCTTTATTGGGAAAATTAAGAACTTACAGGTTAACAATGACATATGAACAAGTAGGTCTGTTTCCTGTGATTAAGAGAAATTAGTCTAAAGCTAAAAGCTGCTCTCTGACAGGATGAGAACAACTTGAAATTTTCTTGATTGAGTGTGTGTGTTTGTGGTTGGAGGTGGTGATGGGGGGGGGGGAGGGGGGGAGGGGTTCAAACTGATGTTAAGAGTGTATAGCCTCGAGTCTCACCCCCATTTTTTTCTGCAATGTCCTGTCTAAAACTTGATGAGAGGTGTCAAAGAATAATCTGATGGGAGTGGTGGACATAGCGAAGAAGCTGATGATTTACATAGACAAGGCAGAGGGATCGGTGTACAGGGATAAGCTTCATTGATGGTGTACGCAGCCTATATCTAGTGTACATTCTCACTCTGTGTAATGTAAAACTTGATTTAAAGGGAGATGGTCATCAGTTTCCTTGTGCAGAAAGTCATAATTCACTGACACCTGACTTGGTGGAAATACCATTTATATTTGTAAAAGTCTGCACACAGCAAACTCTTAGGCCAATCAAGAAATACCATCTCGTCTCTTGTCTCTTGGAGAGTCTTCTTTGGGTGATGCATATGTCAGATAATGACTTTACCATATGGGGGAAAAGCAGAGCATTACATAAAGCCTGTTGGTCATGAAACTGAAGGCTAATCCTGCTAAATGATAACACCTGTTATTGGGTAAACACCTGAACAGTTTCATATTCCCCATCAAATCCCAATTCTATGCTTCTTAAAATCTTGACCCTAGGTATCGAAGAAGAACCTGATGGAGATTGTGAAGAAGCTGATGGTTCACGTGGACAAGGCAGAGGGATCGGTGTACAGGGATGAGCTTCTAGCTAAGATACTTGAGATCTGTAGCCAGAATAACTACCAGTACATCATCAACTTTGAGTGGTAATATAGAATTTCGGATAACATAGTTTTTGTTGTACTTCTGTGTCAATTTTGTTATCTCACTTAATGTTTCTTATTATTCTGTAATCATATTATTGGGTCATATCTTTGGGCTTTGGAAATGTTCCTTGTCTATTTAACACCAAAAATAAGAACCCCTTTTCCTCTTCTCCTTTTCTGTGGTATATTTTTGTATATCATCATACAATCATAGATTGTTGAAAAAGTTTAGTTGGGGGGGGGGGGGATAATTTATATCTGTTTGTTTTATTCATGTTTGTGTACTGTTCTCTTTCCTTCACTTTATCCTTAATGAAAAGGCTTATGTTAATTTCTTTTCCATCACATATTAATAAGCAAATGATTGGTGAAGGTGATGGGACAAACTATCACGCTATCTTTCCTCAGCTTCGCTTCGGGAAAGATAGCGTATACATTCAGATCGCCTGAGGAAGTGATAGTTTGCCATCGCCTGAAACCAAAAGGTGATTATTTGCTTTATATTCCACATCGGAAACATTTCACTTCTTTCATCATTTTAGAGCAGCAAATCATGAATTAACAGCTCACAAACGGTGTACGATACGTACAGTGCATGCAGTACTTGCGTATGTACATATACGCAACGTATACAAGAAAGTGTGTTGCACTGTGTAAAAAATATATTTCTTTTGTGATTCGTATTCAGGTACGTGAGCATCCTAGTAGAGTTGACAAGGATAGAGGGCACCAAACACGGTCACCTGATTGCGTCCCAGATGCTGGATGTAGCTATCAGGGTCAAAGCTATCAGACCATTCGCTGCCAGACAGATGGTAAGATGGCTGCTAACTTTTTTACCCATTTTTAATCATTAAATTTTTTTTTTTACTTGATATGTGTTTTAAAGTGCTTAAATTTGAGTTATCTAGGTTTTGGTCGTGGAAAAATTATGCTGTTATACCCTTCTTGCTCCTCTCTTTTTATGTGGTATATTTTTAAAGATATAATCATGCAATCATAGATTGTTGATAGAGTGTAAAGGAGGGGGGGGGGTTAACTTATATCTGTCTATTTTATTCATGTTTGTATACTGGTCTATTGTCATTAGCATTGAATTATGGGATTGTTCTACAATTGGAAATTAGCTTTATACATGGACAGTCACCAATATACTGAAGCTTTTCTTCATCAGAGTAAAATGCAAGAGGGAACAGAATGCTGAATTCAAATGATATAAACAGAACTAAGGGAAAGACAGCATGCTGAAGAGATAACAAATTGTGATTGGCTGCCAAGAATGATAGGATGGGATGCAAGCCTTGGTTACCAGCTGGTTTATGAGCCTATAATGATTCAAATGATTTTATTTCTCATGCAAAATATAATACAATGAATAAGTATATTTTAAATATATACAATGAAACCAGACAAATATAATAGTAATGGCATGAGAAAAGAGGAACTAATTAGAAGCAGAGCTTGTTGAAGCTGTTTTTTACAATACTAATGAATAAAAGTGATCTTCCTTCTCATAATACGGTATGAAATACTGAATGGAATACAGAGATTGATAAAGATCTGAATATAGAGCCTGTGATGGGAACATTTTAGTTCTTGCCAGAACCCTGATAAACATTGACACAATGAGTGATTTTAAGTTAGGTGTTTAGATATTGTGTTAGTGTTTAATAAACACTAACACCATACCTAAACACTGAAATAGAGATTAGCTGGTGTTAAGGCTTTGACCTCTGAATATCGTCAACTTCCGGTAGCTAGTGTTATCAATTTTGCAAAATTCTCGTCTGCTGAACCGACCTTTATAGCTGGTGTTAATATTTTATGTACAAATTTCCTATTCACTAACACTAGCCCCTAGGGATTAAGCAAATGTTGATTTTCAGTTCGGTGTTAGTGTTAAGCTATTGATATTGATATCGGTATCAGGCTCTTAATTTCATCAGCAAATTTTTAGCTCGATTTAAGAGCTCTTGACTGCTCTAAACACTAACACTAACACCCTACTTGAAATCACTGATTACTTTCATTCCGGACAGGCCACCTTACTGGAGAACACCCACCTGCTCATCGGCACTGCGGCGCAGAGGAACGGCATATGCGAGGTGCTCTACGCCGCAGCATGGATAGTAGGGGAGTTCCCCGAATACCTGGCCCAGCCCCAGACCACACTAGAGAACATGCTCAAGCACAGGGTCACGGTCCTACCTGGCCATATACAAGTGAGTCCATCCTGTAATACGATCGTCAATGTATGTCGATTCATAATCATCAATATGCTCAAGCACAGGGTCACGGTTCTACCAGGCAATATACAAGTCAGTCCATCCTTTATACGGTCGTCACTGTTTGTAGATTCATAATAATCAATATGCTCAAGCTTTGGGTGACGGTCCTACTGGGCCATATACAAGTCAGTCCTTCCTTACGATCATCACTATTTCATAAAGCTGTCCGTAAAGTTATGCATGACTTTACGAACGACTTAAATATGAAGTGCCAGATAGGATGCCCAAAGTTTTTCCACTCCCTGGGGAGTATTCCAGGCAGGCGTTGCTTGATGCTCAAAACTGCTTGACCAGCAATATTGAAATGCCGACTTGTTCTTCTTCTTCCTCACAGGGCATCTATGTGCAGAACATCCTGAAGCTGTACAGCAACATCCTGGTGAAGATGGAAGAGGACGATAGTAAGGAGGACGTGGTCAGAGTGACCCAGCTCCTCATCGAGAAGCTTCCATCCTTTGCAGAGAGCGCTGACCTAGAGGTCCAAGAAAGGGTAAGAATAAAGTTTGCTTGTCTTTTTGTTTTGTTAGTAATAATAGTTTACATTGCTAATCCAACCACATTAACTTTCGCATCCTACTGGGTACCCATTTAACACCTTGGTGGAGAGTGGTAAATGTAGATTAACGTGTTGCCAAAGGACATTAGTGCCGCGGCGGGACTTGAACCCTGTACCTTGTGATCTGCAGTTTGGTGACTTATCCACTAGACCACAACACCTCTACAGTAAAGGTTGCTTTTCTTTTTGTTTTGTTAGTGAATATCGTAGAGGTGTTGGGGTCCAGTGGATAAGTCTCTGGACTGTGCACCACAAGGTACGGGGTTCAAATCCCTGCCACAACACTAATTTCCTTTGGCAAGACCTTAATCTACGTTTGCCACACTCCACCCAGGTGAGGTAAATGGGATTATTCCTTGAAATGCACTGTTCGCTAACAATGGTTGCTTGAGCTAAAGCTAGGGTTATAATTTCTAAATCTCTTTGGAAGCGCATAGGGACGTTGTAACATAATTTGTCAAGCGCTACACAAGAACGGATAATTATTATTATGCCCCTGTATTGTAGTTTTACAAGCTGCTGCTTCTTCTTCTTAAGTCACTTTACAAATCTCATTTAGTGCAGGATGCAAGTTCTGGCCCTGGCGTTAAACCCTTCAGGGTCTTTGGAAGTACAGTATCCATTGAGCAGTATTTATAACGAAGGTTTCCATGTACAGTAAAACCTGTCATAGCGACCGCCCAAGGGAAACACAAAGAATGGTCTTTGTAGACAGGTTCCTTCAGTGCATGTTTCAATGAGAAACCATTTTTATGGGGAGAAAAAAAATGTGGTCTTTGTAGACAGGTGGTCACTAAAACAGGTTTGACTGTACTCCACATACAGTTTAATCCACTTTTAATATCATGTTTTGTTTTTATGCCTCCGTTACGAAGTAGCCGGAGGCATTATGTTTTCGGGTTGTCAGTCCGTCCGTCCGTACGTACGTCCCGTTCTCGTGATCGCGTTATCTAAAGAACCGATTGATGGATTCCTGCCAAAATTTGGTCATGTATGTATCTTGCAGAGCCGATGAACTGATTAGATTTTTGGGGTCACGAGGTCAAAGGTCACAGGGCTCATTATGTATGCAAAAATAGCTCGTGATCACGTTTTCTGAAGAACCGATTTATGGATTCCTGCCAAACTTTGGTCATGTATGTATCTTGCAGAGCCGATGAACTGATTAGATTTTGGGGTCACAAGGTCAAAGGTCACAGGGCTCATTATGTATGCAAAAATAGCTTGTGATCGCGTTTTCTGAAGAACCGATTTATGGATTCCTGCCAAACTTTGGTCATGTATGTATCTTGCAAAGCTGATGAACTGATTAGATTTTGGGGTCACGAGGTCAAAGGTCAAAGCTCACAGGGCTCATTATGTATGCAAAAACAGCTCGTGATCTCGTTATCTCAAGAACCTATTGATGCATTCCTGCCAAACTTAGGTCATGTATGTTACTTGCAGAGCCAATGAACTGAGTAGATTTGGGGGTCATGAGGTCAAGGTCAAAGGTCATGCAGCTCATTATGTATGTAAAAATAGCTTGTGATCGCATTATCATTGGAACAGATTGATGGATTCCTGCCAAACTTGGATCATGTATGTATCTTCCAGACAAATAACTGAGTAGATTCTTGGGTCATGAGGTCAAAGGTCAAAGGTCATGGGCTCATTATGTATGCAAAAATAGCTTGTGAACGCATTCTCATTAGAACTGACAGATGGATTACTATTTAACTCAGGACATCTTGCAGAGCCAATGAACTGAGTAGATTTTAGGGTCATGAGGTCAAAGATCAAAGGGTCATATATGTATATGAGAAATTGCTTGTAATCACGATATTCTGAGAACCTGTTAATAGATTACAATTGAACTTGAATTTGAAAAATTTCTTATGTTTTGGTTTGTAAAATTGCTCTATGACGGAGGCATCATTTTGACTGCGCGCAGTTGAAGTTCCATCTAGTTTATCCCTATCTTGCTTTTTGCTCCCTTATCTTGCTATTCGCTCCCTTTTATCTCGTGTCCAGGCATGCTGCATCTTGCAGCTGCTGAAGTACGTCAATAAGCTCCTAGAGAAGGATGAGTGTGTGGCCACAGAGCTTGCTGATCTCTTTGTAGGGGAACTCAACCCCGTGGCGCCAAAAGCACAGAAGAAGGTCCCTGTACCGGAAGGGTGAGTTTACCTTGCTACTTGCTACTCTCTAAATTGATCACATTACACATGTCAAATTGGTCACATTACACGTAAAGAAGGCCTAGAGAGTCTTGCTTTGACAGGGAAAATAAACACCTAAACTATAAACAAGACCAAATAACCAACGTTTTATCTCTATTTTGGAAAAAATGAGATTTCCATATGTTTTGTACACAAATCACGAAAATTAGCGATTTTCGGGCTGACATGCAAAAACAAAAGGTCATGTGATTTTGTAACAGTAGGTCCGATTTTCGAAAAATTTATTTCAAAAGATGTGCAAGACTCGAAAGGAAAATGTCATAAAAATTCAGCGCAAGATTCTTTGGCGTTACAAAATTATTGCGAAAAAATGATAGGGTTAAATAATACACTTACCTGTAATGCATAAATACATTATGTTTGTGCTTTTGAAAATATGTTCAATGTTTGTGATAAAAAAATCTTGGGAATACAGATATACATATTCTAACTCAAATCTGATTATTTGCATGCGTGTTTCTACCTTTTATTCTGCTAAAGGCTGGATCTTGACAAGTGGATCAACGCACCTCCATCTGACAGCTCTGATGAAGAGGTTACCATAGATACCATGTTCATCCACGATGCGCACAGGTAAGAATGGGATTTGCACACAGCCAATGTATGGTAATAATGATGATCAGGTGATGAAAATCAAGATGTAATGGATGATGATGATGATGATGATGACAAACAGCGTGTTTCCACTGAAAAAAGTTACACGGTATTACCCGTGTAATACCGTGTAATACTGTGTAACTTTCCTGTGGAAACACAGGCAACACAGTTTATTGGCGACCCGTGTCGACCGAGATACGGATTATCATAACCACCTCCTGCCGTGTCGATCCGTGTGAAATCGCTGTGGAAACACACCGCGACAAACCGTGTCTGGCAATGATGGCCTTATCTGTTGACCACTTCAAAAAATAACTTAAGTCACATCTATTCTGCTAGAAATGACTTTATTACCAGCCTACATAATACATGTACTTAACTGATCTCTGAGCAGTGACTAACTTTTGTTTATAAGTGGTCCAAATATTGTGGAGCGATGTGTGCAGTGCTTTGTAACAGCAAGGAAAAGGCGCTACCGGTATATCAA
Source organism: Strongylocentrotus droebachiensis (assembly GCA_035222895.1). Taxonomy (NCBI): domain Eukaryota; kingdom Metazoa; phylum Echinodermata; class Echinoidea; order Camarodonta; family Strongylocentrotidae; genus Strongylocentrotus; species Strongylocentrotus droebachiensis. The sequence goes on along the minus strand of JAVYIG010002660.1, from coordinate 126,913 downwards.
ATATCTTTTGATTGGTTGATAATAATAATAATAGCTAGTTCTTACATAGTGCTTTTCAGGACCGAAGGCCCTCTCAAAGCGCTTTACAGATATATGTATATTATTACGCCGGTCATCGGATTCAGGCTTACCCACACACAATGTGTGCACATTCTCCACTCCCTGGGGAGCATTCTATACCATACCATACCATACCTCATCTTTTCCCCCTTTCCGCACCAGGGTCAACCACCAGGGTCAGAAGGTGGTGTACGAGGTCCTGGACGAGGAGGAGCTTGAGAAGAGGAGGGAAGCGAGGCGGGTGGAGCAGGCAAGCAACCCCCATTACCTCAAGGATGATCGCAGCAGCAGCTCCAAGAAGAAGAAGCTGAAGGACCTTGCTGCTGAGAACGACGGTACCAATAGTATACCGGTGGCTCAGATCGACCTCACCGTGCCTCTACACGTCCCAGGTATGAAGCTCTTCTTTTCTTTCCTTCTCTGGTACTAATAAAAATAAAGGTCGAGTTCTGGGAAGAGGTGAAACATTTTTTTTTTTTTTCTGCGTACAGTGCTTGTTACTTTACCAAGACTAGGCCAAATTTGATATCATTTTGATGATTCCAGAACCTTGTTGAATACTAAGATTCTTGGAATTAACCTGCTTGAAAACCATGCGTTGGAAACAAAAGTCAAACTGCCTCTAGCAGGTGAAAGAATAATACCATTTTTAAACGTAATGTAGTTGGATAAAGATCAATTATCTGTTTAGAGCCAGATGGGCAGTGATCCATATCATTTCCACAGGGTTAAAGGAGCTACACAAAGAAAATTCACCAACAACTGATAATTAGAACAAATTACATATGGATGGAAAGATTTTCTCTTGAAAAACACGAATAATTTGTTGAGAAATCATATAGATATCATGGAAAGGCGTAAAATGCAAATTTTCAAGACCCTTCTTAGACCCCCAAGAGCCCCCGAACGTAAGCCAAACACACGAGCGTAGCGAGCTCTGAATAGTGACGTCACACACTGGACAAACAGCTCAGTGCCGTGTAGCAGTCTGCAGCTAGCCAGCCGTATCCCGTATGTGACGTCACAAATATTGACGCTCTATAAAGGACCGCTGATTAAGGCAGAAAATCTGGATCTAAATTTTTGAGAGTTGATTACTGTGGGCCCCAAACATATTTTGAAGAAAAGAGTTGTTGTATTTGATCAGCAAGGCTTCCCCTTCGCAATGATATGAGTTTTGCATCAATTCAAAACACTTTTGATTCTTTGTGTGTCTACTTTAAAGGGATAGTCCACCCCAGGATTTTCTTTAGCTGACGATATAGACCTAATAATACCATGAAGAATGATACAAGTCTCATTAAAATCCATGATCACATAACGAAGATATATCGACTTTTTTATCGAAAATCAGCCGCCCCCCAAATGCAAATGCGTTACATGGGCATGAAACGATCGCCAAAAAATAACCGATAGTATCGAAATTGTGACGTATGTTGCGAGCTGCCTTCTTATTTCGCAGACATTCGCTTTCACTTTCATTCATGATTCGTCGTGTCAGTGCGATAACAGTGTACCGCGAGCGAAAGTGAATGTCTGCGAAATAAGAAGGCAGCTCGCAACATACGTCACAATTCCGATACTATCGGTTATTTTTTGGCGATCGTTTCATGCCCATGTAACGCATTTGCATTTGGGGGGCGGCTGATTTTCGATAAAAAAGTCGATATATCTTCGTTATGTGATCATGGATTTTAATGAGACTTGTATCATTCTTCATGGTATTATTAGGTCTATATCGTCAGCTAAAAAAAATCCTGGGGTGGACTATCCCTTTAACGCCTTTCTTGCTCCAAACAGACGCAACGTTATATCGCTTTATTTGTTATATGGCGTGAAAACCTAATTATTACCTAGAGTGAATGAAATTGGTATTGAAAAAAAAATAACATGTGGATCCAGAACTGTAGGGATGACAACACTCATCAAGTAATGAGGGCAAAATATGAAGAGTTTCATTACAAAGGAGCTAAATCCATGTTTGTAACTTCAGAAAAAAAAGCCATTGTTTACCAGATTTGTACAGGCGTCTATGGAAAAGTGATATTAGAAGTTGCATTTTTTTATAATTGCTCCATAAATTTAAGTAAATAATTTTGTCAAAGATGGTACTAAAAGTGAACAATGTTCTGATATCAAAAACTCTATTTTCATCAAAAGTGGATTTAGCTCCTTTTGAAATTGAGCTCTTCATATACGGATATTGTTTTACATTTTTAATGGTTGCACATGACTCATGGTATTGTATGATTGGTACCTTCTACTTTCTATTTCAAACTGGATGGACTATTCTCACTCCATCCATATTCAACCATACTTGCACAATCGCAACCTTCCATTGGACTTATTATCAAATGTATTTGCCATCTTGTGTATCGTGTTCAATATTGTCCTTTCTCTTTGTATTTATTTCATATGTAATCTACCCAGTATCTTGCTTTTAATCTTCCTGTCCCACCAATTCTGTTTATTCAGTTCCGTAGTAATGTCCTTTGCACTCCTTCATTGTTACCCTTTGGAATGGAATATGGCGTATATTTTGATTTTGTTTGTGAGTCTGCTCTTTAATAGCGATGGAGCACTAAGAAATAACAATAGGAAGGTCACCAAATACCAATTATTTGTTAAAGTTTGACAGTTTGAAGCTTTGAATTTGATATTATTTTCATAAACCCTGAAAATTCTGTCCTGCATAGGATTTACCGTAAATTTCAGTTAAGCTGTTTTGCTTTTACACTTTTTATGCCATCAACGCTTTTAGACATAGAAAAGAGGCTTGAGAATGAAATGCCTTGAAAATGCACACTGCCTAGCATTTCATTTTGTCTTTGTAAAGCAACATAACATTACCATACAGGCAAAAAGCAAAGCCAATTTGGCACTAACCCTTAAGACTGTGCAGTGGACGTTGCTACGGGCCTCAGATCCCCCCTCTTTCATTTTCTCGCATAATCACGGTCCCCTTTCTTTCAAACTTTACTTGATCCACTAACACACTTACACGATGTGTAGGCGTGAAAAAGGGCCGGCCTAAGCCCCCAGCATACGACGATATTCAAGGTGACTTAAGTATGGTTCATAATTGCATGCTGCTCTTGCTAAAGCTCTACCTGCAACTTCTCCTCCTCCTCCCTCTCCTCCCTCTCCTCCTTTCATAACCGCCTGTCTTTCAAAATACAGGGTGCCACATAAATAGCTGCCCATAAATCTTGGCCCAAAGACTTTTTTGAAACAATTGTTGATATATTCGGATGTCACCGCTCATGTATCAAGTCATTTCAGGAGAGTGATCTTGAAAAAACTCCTTAGAATTTTGTTCTAAATGTTTTTATTCTGCTCTAAAATTGTTTATAGCATTCCAAAACAGTACTCTAAAAGCGGTTCTTTGTTAGCTTTGTGAAGAAAAAAAAACCCATTGATTTTGGTATAAAGATGCATAACCATTAACAAAGAAACCATCAGACTTGATTTAGATTTTTGAAATTTAATAATTCTAATCCTCACATCCAAACTTTCCCTTTTTCATGTAAATCCTCAAAAACCTTGTACTTTGCATTTCATGGGATCCTGCAGATGTATTTAAACTTGCGAGACTAGGCAAATAGTTATTTCAAGCACTAATCAGAATGCAAACTTCATTAATTAGGTAATTCTCCAGGCCCTATATACATTTTCTATGCATTAGACCAATATGGTTCAAGTGTGCAGGGAAGGGAGTGCGTTATTTAAAAAAAGAAAAAAAGTTATGGACCTACTAAGCTTGGTTAATGTAAAACTAAAATGTATTATTTCCATTTTCTTATTGCCCCAAAATGCCTCAATGTTATACACATTTCCTCTGTCGCTGTATTGTATGTCTTTGCCACTGTATTTTCCCCCTTTTTTCAATAAACATTAGCCCTTAAAAAAAAACTTGCTATCAATGACAACTGCCTTTAACCAACTTGATCATAGTCAGTCAAATGCAGTGTCTTCAGAAACCTATCTCAATATTTGCAAATTGCATTTTGCAATGTTTTCTGAGACAGGGCCTGGTTGGCCAATATGAAGATTGAACAGAGCTGTACACAGAGGTGACTTTCATCCTAAAATCAAAGATACACGTATGGCCAGATCATAACTGTAGTCAATTGTTCATAATTTGACTACAAGGTTATCAAGTTCTTGATATAAATTTCTCCAATACAAAGTAAGCATATCCTGCTCGATCTGCAAAGGACTGTGGGCACCTTTTCTGGATTTGAGATGAAATGTCGCATTTCTATAACTACAACATTCTGCAGACTTGGGCCCTGTCTTATAAAGAGTAGCGATTGATCCGAATCAATCACAATTCTCTAATTAATCACAAGTTTGCAGTCCCATATCTCTTTAATATGTACATCATTGCAATTGATATCAATCTTAAATGTAGTTTAGGGCCCAGATCCTCCATAGATTTTCTGTTCTACCCCAGCACGTTGTCCCTTTAAATCCCTATTTGAATATGACCTTGCCTTGTTGAAGCATTGTGCTAAATCTCCATGTACATGTATGCAGTGAACTTTTTATTTTTGAATTTTAACCTGCTTTTCCTTCCTCTTTTTTTGAAGTATTTGATTTTATGTGTGTTGTGCTGCTACGCTGCTTTTGTTGCTTGAAAGATCTAGCAAACCCTTCAAGTATGTGTACTGCTAATTCTACATTGTTTCATTTGAAGTTTTTTCTTTCTTTTTAAGTTGTACATGTATCGTTGTTTGTTGATTACAGGTAGATCATTTGAACAACTGTTACCTGTGCTGATGTGACATTGTAATAATGCATTTTTAAGAGTAGTAAATGTATATAGCTGTAAGTGCTTGTGTTTCAGCAATTTTGTACTCCTTAGCATCAGGGAGCTGATGAACTTGGCAGAAACTAGTCTGATGTTAGAAAGACTGTAAAACAGAAACTTAGTGTGTATGTGACCTCAAACTGAAGCAGATTATTTCTTATTTTATCTCCAGATTTATTTAATCAGGGATTGCCTCTTCATGTATCGAACTGCTATCAGCTAGGGCCGTGAACAGCTATCCGTTGGTCATATTCTGTTATTGTTTTATTGCCGCCTGAAATTTAAACAAATCTTGACCTTACAAAGGTCACTGAAATGTGCAGTTTTGCAGCAGTCAGTTCTGACACATAGATTCAGGAGATTGTTTGTCATAGCCTTCGAGCCTTCGGGCTGAGAAAAAGATTTGGAATCCACATTTCTTCTTAGACGCCGTACTGACTCTCATTCCTTCCTTGTTTAATATCTGGATAATGCTTTCAAGATGTGGAAGATGACTTTGAACAGACTTGCCACCTCTTAGGTGGAGCTAGTAGAGATTATAAACCGTCTGTTCCTGGTGTGCCCTCTTGTATGTATTCCGCTTAATTCCTTTTGAAGAAGAAAAAATGAAAAAAGAATTTATGGGATTAGTGCAAAGGGGCATGAGGATAAATGAATTTAGAGTCCTGCATGGCACTACCATTCCTTTTTAAAGAGCCATAAATCTTTCTATTGCCATCATTTTTCTGGTATAACCATTGCTGCCTAAAAGTTCATATCTATATTATAGTTTTGTTATTAAAGGTTACCCCAGCAATGTGGTGTTTGGAGATTTGCTATTGATATTTAATACAAAATAAAAATAGATTATATTACAAATTATTCTCTGACTCTATTAAAGTTCTATGTTTTTGCAGACCTATAACTCATGCATTACAATCTGAAATATATCTGCAGATGTAAATGGTGCCACTGTTCAGAGCTAGTGTTTTTGAAATGGCATACAAGATGGAATGTTTAAAAAAGAAAAAAAGAATGGGATTGAATTATTGGAATTGGTTTATTGCTGTCAACAGGCTGCATTCATTAATAGTTTTATCAACTGCCTTGCTACAGTTTAATGCATAGTCAATAGAATTGAGAATCCTACATTCTTTATAATATCTTTAGCAACATCTTTTCAAAAAAAAATTCTTTCTCTTTTGCTCGGATTCTTGGTTATTCTGTCTTCTTTATTCTAGAAATTAATGAACTGAAAGATTACATTTTTAAGAAATTCTTAGTAAGCAACAACAACAAATTAAAAAATGTGCATGCATTTTTAGACTGCTTAGTAATTAATATTGAATAAAGCATTTGGTAGGCCAGGGAATATATGTAATAAGATATTTGTCTTTCTCTTTGCTTGGGTTCTTGGTTATTCTGTCTTCTTCATCCTAGCAATTAATTAATTGAAGTTTTAAGAAACCCATAGGATGCAAACAATAATTTTCCAGTACATTTTTTGACTGCTTAGTAATATGAAGCATTGGATATGCCATGGAATATGTACACAACAGTGTGCCTGTATTCATGATTATGCACTCATGCCTTCTGGGTTATTGCATATATTGAAGAGATGTCGTGAATTTGTGACCAGCATTCTGAAAGATTTCATCAAGCTCCATCATGCTTCTTTGTGCTTTGAATAATCACAAAGACTGCTCTCTTTGTAAACAGAATATTCCTGCATTTATAATTATATAAAGGTTAGGGGTCTTTCTTATAAAGAGTTGCGATTGATATCATTTACATGTATGTACATAGATAGGAGACTGCAAACTCAATCACAACTCTTTATAGGACACGCCCCAGATATGAACATGTACATAAATTATGTAGCAGGATTTGATAATGCTGAGTAAAACTTGTCCATGTTCATGTTGGTCAAATTAGCCCCTAATTGCATTTCAGACGAGATGTGTGCATGTTGGTGACAGAGGATTGCAAATTTGCGCTCCAGTACTAAAAATGAATTATAGATATACTGTATAAACATTTTCGAACCTGCACGTCTTGTATGCAACTTTTTTCATTTTGTTCATGTTGTGGTCCAGTTTGTGTGGGTTTGTGTTTGTCAAATCCAAAGTTGAATTTGTGGAAATTTGTGTGCTTCGATAATCGATTTGCTCATTGCCTTTAAAAAAAACAACACTGTATGTTTGTATGTACAATGTATTAGCTTTCCAGTAAAATGTAATCTGTGTCGAATATTCTAAAGATATCTACATGCTTTTACTCAATTTATCTTTGCTGCTTTATGGTGTCTTCAAATCAACTCCAATTTGTAGAATTTAGAAATTTGTTCATTATGTCAAAATATAGATCAGGATACAATGCATTTTGTTATCTTGCCTGCCACAAGCAATATATTTCTTCTCCTTTTTTATATCACTTTGTCCATTTTCATCTATAGCTGCATAAGATGGTCAAAAACTTTATATTATTTCCTGGTAGTTATTATTTATAAGATGTGCCATTACCAATACGTCTCTCTTTTCTTTTTTCTCTCCCCATATCTCTCAATTTCCTTCTTTGATTCCGTTGTCTATTTTCCTTCCTTTTTCTGACACTTTCTATTCCATCCTTTCCTTTATCTGTCTCTCTTTCTCCTTCTCTCCCCTTTGCTCTCTTTGTTTTTCTTTATCTCTCTCTCTCTCCCTTTCTCTATGTCTGTCTTTGTTTCTCTCTCCCTATATCTCTTTTTGTTTTTCTTTCTGTCACTTTCTCATTTTTACTTATCTCCAAATATCCCCTTCTCTCTGTCTGTGTGTGTCTCTCTCTCTCTCTTTCTCTCACACCCCCTTTCTCTTTCTCTCTCTCTCTCTTTCTCTCCCTCTCTCTCCCTCTTTCTCTCCCTCTCTCTCCCTCTTTCTCTCCCTCTCTCTCCCTCTCTCTCTTTCTCCGTCTCCTTCTTTCTCATACTCCCCCTCGCTACTATCTCCCTCTCTCTCTCTCTCTCTCTCTTTCTCCCTCTCCTTCTTTCTCTTACTCCCCCCCCACCCCTCTCTCTCTCTCTCTCTTCCCCTCTCTCTCTCTCCCTCCTACCCTCCTACCAACCCTCAACCCCCATCTCTATATTTAGGGGTTAATGTCACAGACCAGTACATGGAGCAATCCAAGCCCAGTAGCAAGAAGAAACACAGGAAGCACAAACGGGGCAAAAGAGGGCGCCATACATCCGTCTCCAGCGATGACATTCCCGTCACTCACCAAGTCGACATTGTTGGAGAAGAGATGCCAGAGGTAATGTTTGTAATTTGAAATGGTATCTGGGCCCTGTTTCGTAAAACTTGTAAGCAATTACAAATGCTAACATCTGATGAATTTGTTCCCAGCAACAAATAAAGGAACAAAGAAATTAGACGCTAATGCCAAAAATTAATACTACTTCATAATGTTGATAAGATAAAAAAATTAACCCTCCCCCCCCCCCCCCCCAAGCTGGAATAAAACTAACATAAAAAAAAGAAAAAGAAGAGAGACAAAAAAATAATAAGAAATAATACAATGGTAATTATACACATACAAATAAAAAGTGCGGTTGTGAAATTCAAAGCTTCTACATGTTTTTGTTTTTTTATTGTCTTTTGACAGGGGGCTGTGCTATCCGATCATGAAGAAGATGATAGAGCTATGGATGACCCACATAGAGCATTAGACATTGATTTAGAAAGGTAGGGTTTTGAATATTCTTATGAGAAATGTGGTGGTGATGATAGTGGTGATGATGATGGTGATGTGATGGTGGTGATGGTGATGGTGGTGGTGGTGGTGGTGGTGGTGGTGGTGGTGGTGGTCTTGATGATGGTGATGGTGGTGATGGTGGTTGTGGTGGTGATGGTGGTGGTTGTGGTGGTGATGGTGATGGCAATAGTGGTGATGGTGTTGATGATGGTGATGGTGGTTGTGGTGGTGATGGCGATAGTGGTGATGGTGAAGGTGATGGGGGTTATGGTAGTGATGATATTGCTGTTGATGATGATGAGGGATAAAGCATTTTTGTCAGCAGCTCCCAGTTGTGGAACAGATTCCCAAAATAATGGAAGGATTGTTAAAAGTTGTAGATCAATTTAAGAGAAAACTAAAAATACTTGGAATGACAGGAGTTTTCTCTTGAATATGTTTTGTTCTGTTATATTATATTAAAGCACTTTCAGTGTGTTTTGACCATGCATTCAATCTGTTTATTGAAGCGTCTTGAGCACCATTCATTATTACTATTATTATGTTGATGGTAGTGATGATGATGAGATTGATTTTGATGATTACAATGTTTGTATTGAATTGATTTTGGCATTGATGTTGATGTTTGAAATTGATGATAATTAACAGAGAAACTTTTATATTCTACCATTTACCTGGTGAAAATATTCCAAACCCTTGGTATATATAGTACAGTACCACAGTACAATAACCAATCCATTTACATTCACTTTGCTTGACCCTTGACAGGCCACTGGACGAGAGAGACCGTCTGGCAGTGAGGGGGCATCGGAACGCCCCTGAGCTGACCACCAATAACTAACAGAGAAACTTTTATATTCTAACATTTACATGGTGAAAATATTCCAAACTTTCCAAACTGCCACAGTACAATAACCATTCCATTTACATTCACTTTGCTTGACCTTTGACACTCAGGCCACTGGACGAGAGAGACCATCTACCAGTGAGGAGGCATCGGAACGCCCCTGAGCTGACCACCACGCAGGAGGAGGCAGAGGTCAGCAAACTCCAAGATAAACCAAAGAAGAAGAGGTCAAAGGAAAAGGAAACTAAGAAACCTTCCAAGGACAAGAAGAAGGTACTTTCAGACTTTTTGATTAATAACAACAAAAAGTATAGATGCTGCTTATAAGTATCGGCTTGCATGGTGATGTAGATATACAGTAGGCTTGCGGTTGCACTCTTGACGACGGATAGTCCTAATACCCATCCTCTCTGACCGGCGCTTTAGTTTTCCTTAGAACTATAAGCTAAGAAAGATAAACAACAGTCTTTTTCAGGACTACACACACTCAAGAAAGGAAAGATTACCGAGAGTCTTTTTCAGGACTCCCCAATCCTCCCCCTCTCTCACATGGTACAACCGCAAGCCTATTGTATACAAAAAGTATTGATTAGAATTTGTTTTGTATCAATCAAGGAATAACACTCCTGATCTCATTCAAATTCATCTTCATATAAGAAAACAGTATGCTTGTAAGTTATTCATACAAGGTATGTTTAAACATTTTAATTTGTACAGGAAAATGATGAGGTTTTGTTCACATTGTTCTTATATATAACTTTTTTTTGTTATTGAGAGTATGCAGACGTATTGAACTATTTTGAATATTCAAAGAGATGTTCCCAAAGTTGTTAAAAATCATAAAATACGAAGGAAACTGAATCAAGAATCTTCTGAGAGTTAGGAAACTGTTTAAGCTGGACTGCACTACTGGTAGCTACTTGCGCCCTCTATATAGTAAACAATGCCTAAGCGGTACCTGTTGATCCCCCATGATCCCCTTTTTCTTATGTAAATTGAGAGCTGATTTAATGAGATAACCACCTGTCAGTGACCAGGCAGGGAGGTCTAATCCCTCCTGGCCAAACCAGTGCAGATAGGCCTTAAATTTGTTTTTCTCTTTTGATATTTTCTAACATTTGAATGAAATGAATCTTGCTGTTGTAGAAGAAGTCCAAGTCCGTTAAAGTAGAAGAAAGTGGAGCTTCGGCAGGCCTAGATCTGATGGAAGGAGAAAGCAAGGAGCCTGCAGTCAATGGGAACGCAGAGGAGGCTCCTGAACCAGCCCCTACTGCCCCCAAGGAGGTGGAGCCTGTGACAGCTCCTGCTGCTGCTGCTGCTGCTCCTGCTCCAGCGGTAAGTCTTTTTTTTTTTTTTCTTGACTGCTAAAGACAGCATGTGTATATTTGTAATTAAGCAACCAGGTGACTTGGTAATGAGAATTGATGCCTTACCAAAGGGCACTAGCTTGGTTTCGAACCCGGGACCTCCAGGGGGATGTTTCACAAAGCTTGTCATCATCAGTGACAAATGACAGTTGTTGTTATAAGCCACTGAAATCCTTGCTTCTGATTGGTTATCAGCAGATTTGTCACTGATATTTGTCATTTGTCATTGAAAAAGGCTTTGTGAAACAGGTCCCAGGTCTACCACTGAGCTATCATGCCTCCACACTAACTGTTTTGAAAGTCTGTTCTTGATGTCAAGCTTATGTCATTAATGTGTAAATATTATTTAATGCATTGGGTGTAAACTGTGCATGATGTTACAAAGTTGTGTTGTATTAGGTGTAAACAGTAATGGATGTTAAGTTTTAAGATGTCATAGTGTTTGGTGTAAACAGAGCTTGGTGTCAAATTAAGTGTAAATAGTGCTCTGTATTAAACAGTGATGTTATTTTAGGTACAAAGAGGTCTTAGTCTTTGTCCAGAAATGCATGTGTGAATTTTCTTCAGCTACTAGTCACATGCCTGATTGATAACTTTCTTTTTTTGGGACATATGTGGTATTTAATGTGAATTCTGGCTTTCATTGATATTTAATGGCTGACTGAATTAAGGTTTCAGTTTGCCATTCATATTTCATGCATAGTGCATGTTCAATTACTTCAATTTTTTCTTTCAAATTCTTTTTTCCAGCGATTTCCTTACCATTTTCTGAAAATATGTTATTGTAATAGTATTACATGTATGTACACAAGAAATGTTTATGCTTTTACAGAAAGAAACACATGAAATCAAATAGTATTTACCACTTTTTATGATGCATCGTATAGTGCTGCATGCACAATTCAATGAGAATATTTCACAGAAATAAATCTTTACATTCAATCACTGTATAAGTTGCTATTTTCGCGAGTTTTGCATATTGCATTTTATCACGAATTTATCAACACCCAAAAATATTGCCACCTCATCATTCTGGAGCGCAAAAATATCAGCATAAAATGATGTGCTTGTGCCCTCTTGAATCTTGATCGCCAGCCCCATTCGCCTAGCTAAATGTTCATAATGCTGTCGCCTCCCGCCCGTCGCATTCCTTCTCTCCCCGCGCATAGATTGCCCAGATTGTATGACACACGCACGTACGCACGTAATCCTAATTGCATGTGTTCTTATGTGTACTGAGTCTGTGTGTGTATGTATTGGCGGAGATCAAGAAAGTTTGTGAATACATCATGCCCACCCATTAATTATGCTGTCTGCTATTCACGAAAGCAGCAACTCGCGAAAATGTCTCTTAAACTGTCCTACGCGTAAATATCTGGACGCAAAAATATCAGCTTATACAGTAGTATGTACCTCTTTTTCTTTTACACTTTGTATATTTTTGCATGCTCACTTTTACCCTGTGCATTATTTTGGTATACCCTGTAGTATTGCATGACTCTATGAGATGTTTGTCTTCCTATGTCTCTCTTTCTTGTATACCAGGTGGATGATTTAAACTTCTGGTTATCCCAAGACACGCCCACACCCCAAGGCAAACCCGCACCTGCTGCCCAAACCCCCACCCCCGCCCCTACCACCAACGGCAATGTAGAAGAGGTTTGTTTCTTATCCATGCTTGACCCTTCTCCAAAGCCTTCTTTCAGTACAAGTTATAGATATTTTGGCATGTTTTTATTTTGTTGATATTATTATATGTATGCTTATATTGTTTTTTCTTTGTTGTTGATTTTGATTATGAATTGTTGAAATATTTTTTCCTTCCTCCACCTTCAGTTATTTTTATTTGTATTGAAATATTTTTCTATCAAGTAATGTAATGTTCAGAAAGTGAATTACAATGTATTTTATAGTTTTCTAAGAATTACAATCACGAGGGATTTAAATAAATGAAAAGGAATATAATTATCAGATCTTCTTAATAGATGGAGTTGGTTTAATACTGTTCACAATTTTATTTGTTTTCGTAATTGTTTTTATGTCACCAAATTTATTCATATGCCTTTGTGAAGCACCTTGATACAAATTAATTAATTCACCTGTTCCCAATAAATGTACATCAATAGTCAGAATGCGAGCTGCAATTTGTATTCTGACTAATTGAAATAACATTTTTTGTATCGGGTGGATGAAATAATTTTTTATTGAGGCACTAATTATTATTATTTATTCAGCAAAACAAAGTGTATACAAAAGAATAACATAAAAGAACAAATCATGTATAAATCTTTATGTCTAAATCTGGTTACATCACGAAAATGTCCTTTTCTCACTAATCTGTGTTAACAGAAGTCGTCCAAGAAACATCGCAAGGACAAGAAGGTGAAGAAGGATAAGAAGAAGAAGAAATCAGCCAGCAAGGAGAACTATGAAGCAGTAGGAGAGATAGAAGACATCTCAGAAGAACAAACTCCAGATCCAGTCATTCCTGTAAGTACTGTGTTAGGCTTTATTGACGTTTGGTCTACACTCAGCCTGTCTACTTATCATTTGGACTATAGACCATTTAGGCTAACAGTCATTTGGTCTAATTTCCATTTGGTCCAATCTCCAATAAGTCTACTATCCATTTGGTCTATTGCTCATTTTGGCTACGACCCATATGGTCTAATCATGAATGATATTAATCATCAAATGATTATTAGGCCTTGTGGACGGTATACAAATAGCAGCTTATTTGCCTGAAATTGTTAAGAATACATGTACCATAATTAACGGTGTATTAACCGCACATTTTTGCCGCCGAAAAAAATTCAAAGTCGGGGGTGCGGTTTTTACACGATACACCAAATTTTGAAAGTAATCTTTCTGATAGATTTCAATATGTAGTTGATAAAAATAATTCCTCAAAAAAAACTCAGCAATTTTTTTTTTTAGGGAGAAAAAGAGAGGTGCGGTTAATACACGAGGGCGGTTTATACAACGTTAATTACGGTACTTTACTATCGCACAAATTCATGCAGGAACATGTTTTGATAATACAATGATTTTTCCTTGTTATATTTTTAGGCCATGTCAAGTTATAGGCTTCTCGCTGAGAACGAGTCCTTAAAGTTGGTAAGTGAAAAAAGACATAAGTTTACAAGACGTTGTTTCATAGTGGTAGAGCTTGTAGCCCTTCCCCATTATTTGTTAAGTAATGATACATGAATGTGTACCAATCAACCTACAAAATGATTTGTGTACAGCTAGAATGTATAAAATCATCTGTAAAAAAAATAAACCTGGCATTCTATAGATTTACAGTTAAGAATTATGCAGAAAATGAAGGACAAAATAATTAGAACACAAAACTAAACCCAAGTCTGACCTGGGTTCCAAGCGCACCCTATTCTACTACGAGCACGTATGGGTACATTAACTAGTGTACTTACGATACGCTCTTGTGCTTATTGAGATTGTATTTTAACATGCAATATCTCTTTATAGAAGAAATAATTGAAGCTCATAGAAAAATGGAACCCACATCATACAGAGCAAAGTATTTCTGGAAACTGGTACACTTTCAATCTCCTTGATGAAACAAAATATTTTTTTTGTCCATTTCACTATTCTTACAGAGGATTGCAATCTTTTACAGTAGTAAACTTGAATAAATTTAGGTAGAACTCTGATTTCTTGGGGAGGGGGTTTGACCAAGACTATAAATGATCTTTTCCTCTTTTAGTCATTTGTACACTTTTGAATTTGTACATGTTTGTTTTGAAAACTAAATGAACTTTAATTTTTTTTTGACAGACATATGAGACGAGGGTGGACCCCAAGCAGAACTCCCAAGTGGTCATCTCTGTCATCTTCACCAATCTTACATCATCACACCTCAAAGCTCTGGAGTTCAATGTCCTTGATTCCCTCAACACCAAACTAATACGAGAGGTGAGTTATCCAGTCCAATCTTTTCATGTGAAGGTCAAAACAGGGTGATATAAGGCCTGTCATCATCAGCTCGAGTTTGCCAAATAACGTGCTATTTTAACTATCCCGATCGCAAATTATCCAGCTAATTTGCGTTTTCATCAGCCCGCAGTTGCAATTCGCGGGATATTTGTTTGAGAAAATATCCTGAGAAATCTTGTTCTTGTTTCCAAAATATCCCGCTTCTATATTTTACTCTTTGACAATGTACATTTAGTTGTATTTAAAGATGATATGATCTAAGCAGATTTAAATTTTCATTTCTACAACTTCAACAAAAGCTATATTTTTACCTTTCAAAGCATTAAGTTTTGACTTCTCCATTGTAAAGCATTAGTCTGTTCTCTAAGAGTTTTCAGATAATATTTTTGTTGACATTTATATCAATCCCCTTTGACCTTTGACCTCACAGGCTGGATCACAGCACGATGGAGTGAAAGTACCATTCCAGCTTCCCCCAGAAGCTTCCAACGAAGGCCAGTTTGCATTCACCATCCATGCAATCACCATGCCACAGAAACTCAAAGGCACACTCACTTATATGGTCAAGGTAAGCGATTATGTTTTTTTTCCACAAATAATTTTGGTGTTTGTTGAACTAAGCAATTCATCACTACAATTGCACACTCTTTACAATGGCATTAATGCACTTGATCGAGGGTATAAACTATATATTCCTTTCCATGATTTAGAGATGTTTTGTTGATTTGGTGTACAAAATAAATACCATGTATGGCGTAGGCTGTTGAAGGAATCATAGAGTTGCCAAATGTTTTTGATTTTCATAACTTTTTCAAAATTTCATTGACCTCTCTCTCTCTCTCTCTCTCCCTTTAATTAAAACCTCAAGATCAGAATGTACTTCAACTTTAATCTCTCTCTCTCTCTTTAATTAAAACCTTGATGTTAGGATGGACTTCAACTTTTATTAGTAGTAAATGTCAATACAACTGTTCTATTACCTGCATATAACCTTTTGTTGATCCTCTCCTTTTTATTTCTGTTTTTTTTAATGCAGGATGATAAAGGTGCAACAAGTGAGAAGATAGATTTCAAGGTTAATCTTCCAGTTTCTTCTTACATGCTGGCCACACCATGCAGCAGGTAAAGTAATCGATGGATACAAATAGTAAATAATTTTTTAATTGTAATGATTCCTGTTATCACTGTTAAAGGGATCGTTTAACAATGTTAAATCTGAGATACACGGCCCTACGTGTTATCAGTGTCTGTGATATGGTGTAATATTGAAGCCCTAAAAAAATTGCGCTTCAAAATGATCAAGAAGTGCCTCAAAAAAGTAAAAATCTTTGAGTGATCGGTTTTACCATACTCATTTCCCCCAATAGACTGTAGTGTTATGAAAACCCTCAGGCGAACGGTTTTCAAAATTTGTAATTCCAATCATAAATATCTTGATAATCAGACAGGCGATCGGCTTGTAAAAGTCATGGGGTTCCTGACTGACCTAAAGGTTTATAATTATCATTGCATCATGAGCTAAATCCAGAATTTTATTTCAGAATCTGAGACAAAGTTACCGGATCCCTTTAAGATCATTCACTTATGACGTGGTGAAATGCAGCAGTTTGACATTTCATAAAATATGCAGTGAATGATTGGAACCCTTTCTCCCCACGTATTCATTTATATGTTGTTTTTTAATCTATGAAAGAAAAAAAAAATCAAAAAAATAATCTGCAGTGGTTTCCCCTGTCATATTGAAACAAGCCATTACTGTGTGAATAACCTTTTTCAATATTATGCCTGAAAAGTAGGGAGAGTCCATTTAAGGTATTGTCTGGTACTTACTGTAGATTTTAGATGATCACATACGTGTATATCTATCAGTGAAATGGATTTATGCTTTGGCGAATTGCAGCAAAAGTATATTCTTTGAATTTTCTCCAATCTTAATACTTGTCTGGTGCAGAATTGTGTTTTGGCTTCAACTCAGTTTGAACATTTGTTAAGAACTATTTCAAATCATTTCATCTCGCAGAGAGCATTACTCCGAGCTACTAGCCAACGGCGAGCTCTCGGCCAAGAACTCCTTCACCACACCCCCGGGGGGCGTCGACTTTGCCATCACCCTGGCGCGGGTGTGCTTCCACTCCCACATGGCGGTGGTGGAGAGGGTGGAGCGGACTGCATCACTCTTCAGCTGCTCCATGAAGGGACATCAAGTCTGTGTGCTACTCAAGACAATGGTAAGCCGGAAGGAGGAGAAATTACCTTTCATTGGAGTTAAAGATGCATAGTAGTGGGCTCTCATGGGGAACTAGGCACCATTGGGGTGTTTACCCCATAACAGATGTTGTTAATCGGTAGAATTAGCCTTCATTTTTACGACAAAGAGGGAAAAGAGGGTCTTTTTGGGGTATATACAATATGAGAATGGCTAAACAGACGTTTACAAATGGAGTCAGTATAAAAATACTTTTGAAGGTACTGTTGTTTACAATTTTCAAAATCTGTCTTCCTTTTTCATGTAAATCAACTTGGGAATATTTTTTTTTTTTTTTTATATATTTTTTTTTGGGGGGTGGGGGATAGGGAAAGTTTTGTAGCATTATGACCAGCATTGAGTGCATTCATAACAGATTTGGCCTGCTTTTTATCATCCCTCATCCCTCTTTCAACCTCACATCAGGAAAAAATTAGGAAATATACATGTACTTTATTATTATCATTTGAAATGTTTGTATAATAGTAGCCTTAACACAGACATAGAGATGCTTCCATTGTTTTCTCAGGGTTAGACCTCCTGATTCATTGACACATTTGTAAACCATTCATTTTTTTTTCCTACCGCAGGATGGTGGAGGTGTTTCAGTCGACGGCAAATCCAACGATCCCAGCTTACTGTCCAACTATCTAGATGAAATCAAGTTCACCGTCTTGGAATCGTAGGACAGAGACAGCATGGTCGAGAAATCTAATATATACAGTAACAAGTCTCACTTTTTAGCGATGATACTATCACTATATATCCAGTACTGAACCAGGACAGCAGCATTTATTATGAGCCTTGTTTTGTTTGTTGAAAATTCAATAAACTAAGAATAAAAAATGTATGTCACCCGCCCTGAATGTACGGTAGTAGAATCTATATTTGAATTGTTTAATGCTTTTTAGAAAAAAAGCAGTAAATGTATCGCTGTAAATCATTTGAAGGATGTATTGTTCATGTACTTACTGCTAACAAGCAGATCGATGAGGGATTCATCTGCCTGTATTCAAGTATATGGGCATTTCCATAGACATTGCTGAATGCTATTTGCTGGTCACATGTTCAAATTGAAGGTTTTCCATTGGTCAAACTTTGCTGCTGCTTGTATAAGATCTTTGTGTTTCACAACGAATTTGTGGTTTACATTCAACTGTAATATCTGCCTCTGGCATTTACAGAGGTAACCCTTTGTTGTACATGTGGACCCCTTCAAAATCAGCTTTTAATAGCTGTTAAGTGTGTTCCACCCTTTAAGAGGAGAAATTAATAAATGAATGAATGAATGTTATCCCCTAATATTCCATAATGTAATTGACTACCGGTAGTAGAATATTACATCTTGTATAAGCTTTTCATTGTGACTGCCAGATAACATTTTGTTGGTTGCTTAGTTTAAAAAAGCATACCTAAAGTGTAACCTGAATTTGTTCTTTCTAATTGGAAATTGTTCATGATCTGTACAAATGACATAGAATATGCTCTACATTTTGTCCCCCAAAATGGTTTACTAACGATAGTTCTCAGGTGATAATCCCAAACCATTTTCATTTTCTTGATTAAAAAAAAAACAAACATCATCAGTGGTAGGTACATGCATGTAAACACAATTCAATAACTCTTTAATTTTGGGGGAATATTTTTGTATTAAATTAATTTTTTTGTGCATATAGAAAAGGAAAGGATGCTATCAAAATACAAACTCCTATAATTTGACCATGGACAACTATATGTATCCCATATATAGGCAAGGGTTTTCTGGTTTGGTTATGTTGATAGCATTGTATGTGAAAGTGCTGGTCTGTTTTTTTTTTCTTTTTAACTATTGAATGCATTTTAATTTTTGTCAGAGATAGATGTAGTGATCTGACACGGGTCGGTACACATATGACGATGTGTTCAGCTTTAAAATTACTCGTCTACAGATGATTATGTATTAATTAAGATTTTGTGCATTATTTTATCACGTCTTAACATATGGTATTATTTGGTGTGATGTTTAAACTGCTAAATCGTGCAATACAGAGCATTTTTCATTGCACATCGTAGAATTGATTTAGAATGGTGACGTTTGTGTCAAGATTACAGTCATTTCATGCTTATGTTTAGATTATTTTAGAGTTCTGTTTCAGAGATGGAAACAGAACTTGTATTTCATTTGCATCATTTCACGTAGATCATACTTAACATGAATTTCACAAGTATTGGACATGGCATGCATTTATAATTGTTTTTAAATGTTAAATAAAAAAAAGAGAAGAATATTATTTTAGGAAATTATTTTGAAATTGCCAGAAAGCTGCTTTATTTGTTAGGAGACATGTGGTAATCCTGATGTAAAATGTACCATGCAGGTTCGTTGTAGTTATACTCACTTGTAACTCACTTGATCCAGGATTATTCAGTCTTTATACTGTCTTTATACTGTTGTTCGTATCCATGGTTTCCTGTGGTCGGGGTTGTCATTGTTATACATTGACAATTAATATTGGTATCTGACATTTACATGTAAGATTAAACAATTACAACTACCAGTGTTTGTTGGTAAATCATATCATATATCACTTTGCATACCGTACATGTCTTAATGGTAGGATTTGTTAATGGCAATCTTAAAAATAGAATTTGCAGGATATTTGGTGTGCAGATGTGGTTGTGGGGGTTGTTATTTTACCTGACTGCTAAGAAAGCATAAATGCTTGTAAGTAAGCAACCAGACGGCCGACAGCTTTAGGTCCTCTCCGAGGGACCTGGTAATGAAGATTAATGCCTTACCAAAGGGCACTGACGCATCGCCTTGGTTTCGAACCTGGGTCACCGGATTACGAGACCACTGCTCTACCGACTGAGCTATCGCGCCTCCTCATACCTGTATATGTACAAGTGGAGCTGTATCTACTTTTTTTTTACCGACTGGTAATATGGAGAGAAAAAATGAAAGACACATCGTCTGTTTCGATCCAAAAGGGCACAAACTCTCATTTTTGACACATCGTTATTGCCCTTCACTGAATAGACGATATACCATTTTTTAGCTGTCCTTCCATCAACAAATCTTAGGACTTGAGGCTTGAGCAAGATTTCATATCGATCTCTATGGTGTTGAAGGATGTTCATTATGTACCCCTTTCATGCTATTGGCAACAAATGTGACTTAGAACTGGTTACTTTCTACAAGTATGTACTAGAAGTTATAATTGCCATTCACTCTATCTGAAACACAAATTGGTACTACCAGTTCAAAGATGTTTCCTTTTGGAAGGATATTTCAAGTCAGATTTCACAATGAAACCATAAATTGAAACCTCAGATTTGACTCCATAAAGTTCATTTATGATAAGTTGTCATACACTAATAGTCACACAGGTGAGGTCAAAGTTTTTCCCCTTAGCATGAGTCTTCCTTAAAGATGAAGTTGAGTTCTGGTCATGCGATTGCATTGTGAAAGAAACGGTTTGGAATCGACCAGAAAAGGTTGATCATCTAGCATATAAGAATTTGTGTGTATTGCAAGGTTCTGGAATCATCAAAATGATCAGAAATTTGGCCAAGTCTTCATAAAGTTAGAAGCACTGTACACAGAAAGATGTATATGGGACTACACACACGTGCGCAACACATGCATTTGTATCTCTCAACAGGCAAGAGATATACTAATTTACCAAATATATCAATTAGTAGGCGGTTTCCCGTCAAAATTGTTATTGTCATGTAATATTCAAAACATATTCTTTCACATGATTGGTAATAAGAGCTTCCATTTCATTTTTTGAAATTGGGGCGTTTCCAATACTGGTCTTTACCTTTAAACACCACATTTCTTAGATTTTAATGACTGATTGAAATGACAAATGCATTACTAGCTTATTGATGAAATGCAGTGTGCTGTTGAGAATGTGCAAAGAAATGTAGGAGACAGATGATTTGATTGTTTGATGTCGAAAACACCATCTATATTAGTATTATTATTTGTTACATATTTCAAAAGAGCCTGCTACTTCATTCTCTGACCAATTTCACCACATTCCATCTCGTGACACAATATGATATAGAACTACCGGTATAACAAGGAGATGCATGTGTATGTGTTATACTTCTTAGAGATGTACTTGTTCATCCTGTGGAGAAAAAAAAACCTGTCGGTTATTTTAGTTTTTATCCTTTTGTGTGAATTTTGTGACATAGATATCTGTTTGTTAGGTTATGCTTTTAGCTTTAAATTGTAGTCACACTCTAAAAATATAGTTGTACATTTCATGTGACTACATAAAATATCATAGTACATAATAGAGGAAGAAAGTTTTTGTATACTAAACTAAATTTATTATAAATGCAGTACTTCTTCGTGCCCTCTTCTTATTAATAAAATTAGGATCAGTTCAGTTATGTGTAGTTGGTTTATCACGTCACACTTTCATTAGATACATTCCCTTTTATGTGATAGAAATGTATTGCCCGGTAGCATCGTTTGCATGAAGACCCTACTCCTTTCATAGCATCTGTTAGTTTATGCATCAGAATATCTATAACTTCATTGTGTATGCCACAGTGAATTTTGTTTTGTTGTAGATCGTGTATTTCTGATTTTTCAGACGACTGTTACATTTGTGTAGCCAAGATGCAAAGCACATTGACGAACGGCTCTGAGCAAGTCGACAAATGCGTATTTCATTTTGTATTGTGTATTGAAACCCAAATTGGATGGCTCAAGTGTGGGATATCATCATACATGCAACTGAGATTTAAAAAAATGAATCTATCCTTAAAGGCAGGATATCTTACCGACTTCGCTACCGTGCTGTAATTTATTTTCAATTGCGCCATTTTTTGGTGAAGACGTATATAGAGCAAAATATGGTTCTTTTACCCAATCATCACGTGTGCGTCATCAGTTGATGATGCATTGTGGGCCACGACTGTCAATACATCACGACATTGTGAGCAGCAGATGGTAGTATACATAAATTTAAAGTAGCGTTGGTAGAATACCCTGCCTTTAAATACATATCTATATCTATACATGTGCTTATACATGTGAAACTGTTGTTCTTATTGTTGACATTGATTAACCGTCATGTTTATAAAGAAGAGGGCAACATTATAAAATAATTGTGAATGAACATGAAGGTTATTTTTAGGTGAACGCAAGGAGGGTGTTCATTGTGCATAAATAAAGGCTATAGACACAATGCCCTTTTGGTATTCAACTACGTAATAGTCATAAAGTACTTGTGGTCAGGTGATCTTAATGGTTATATTTGTAGACTTTGATAGTATATGTCAATCTGAACGATGACAGCATTTGTACATCAAAAAATAGGAATGTATTGTCCAAAAGAGATAAATTACTATGAAAAAAACTATATATATATTGATATTTTCTGTGTAGGTCTAGTTATGTGTATTGAGCAACATGCTGTGAATGGATGTGAATGAATAAATGTGATTTAGATGGACAGATGGAGGAGAAAGAGATTATAAATGTGAACAAAATAAAATATCACACTGCATATACATTAAAATGAAGCTTCAAGTGTTTTCAGTGATGTCTTGTGTTATGGTCCAGTTGTGAGATCAGAGCGATAAAAATGAAAAGAAAATTACCATACAAATTATTAAAGCCCCACTGCACTACTTGCGCCCTCTATATAGCAAACAATGCCTAGTTGGTGCCTGTTGGTCCCCCATGATCCTCTTTTTCTTATGTTTATAATTGAGAGCTGATTTGATGAGATAACCACCTGTCAGTGACCTTGCAGGGAGGTCTAATCCCCTCTTGCCAAACTAGTACAGACGTGCTTTAAAAAAGGTAATGTGATTCAGATTTTTTTTTAAATGTCATAATAAAAAAATGCATCAAATTCCTAATAATTAAATATGCACCAATATATTCATTCCTTTACAGACATGGGAGGTTTAAACAAAATCAGACAGTTTTCATACTTCTAAAATAATTTCATTTCTATATTTCATTCCAAAAACAATTCAAGAATATAAATACTTATTGCGAAAATATAGTAAGTCGTTCAATTAATGTTTCTCTTTTCATGAAAATATGGTAAGTTCTACTTTATGACACTATATGGACCACTGAGTTTATGTGATGAAGATAACAATTCTCTTGACAACCTTAGGCAGTAACTTTAAAGTGTTTCACTTTATAAAAAAATATATCAAAAAACCGAGATGGCAATGAAATAGACCCCCCCCCCCCCCCCCCCCCCCTCACAATTAAATGTAGAAAATGACCAAATGAAAACTTTATAAACAAATTCAACTCTCATTTGTTTCACTCTTTCAACATTTTCACAAATAATCATGCACTTTCTCTGCATAGTTGCACTGTTACTTCACATGACAACTTAGACCACTAGATATCATGGTTGGAAAACCCTTTCCACAATGCTATGGGAAATTTGATATGAAATGAACCCAAAAAGTTTTTCTTTTCTTTTGCCTCAAATTCATTAAATGTAAACATCTATCAGAGATAGGCTATATATAGGCCATCTCATAATTCCATTTCTTCATTTTACATCAAACTACCGTAGATATATTCACAGTTTTACTATTTTCATTTACAATGTTGGATAGTTTTACTGAATGATATCTACAATTGCAATTTATTAGAATATATTTGTATTGCTAGCCACTGGGCACTGAGCTAGCTGACTGCACGAGTTCAGTGGATATTTTTCCTAGGATCGTTGAGGGCGCCCTTGAGAAGAGTTGCAATTCTCGGTCATCTTTCTTGGAGTGGTCGAAGTCGAAAAAGGGACCGAAAATGGGGCAAATGTGGACGGCTTATGTTACAAATCCTGACACAGCACCTGATCTACAGAAACTCCCTACATTTGATCCGGAATATGGATTCCCAGACGGAAGGCCAGAGAGGGGTAATGCATCTTAAATTGGGCTTTTAAATGTGGTTTGACTTGGGGCTTGAGATGGCTAACTCCGTGGAGTTGATACGGGGATCGGGGCCAGCGCCACGCCAGCGGAGCGGCAGCGCACAACGTTTACGTAGTGAGCTGGAGCTGAAGATCCTCCCCGCATTGGCCTTTACCTTTACCTTTACCCGAGATTCTGGAAGAATGCTGTGTTCTCAGCAGTCGGGCTTCCAGTTCAATTCCATTTTCTTCCTTCTCGTAGTTGGGTGTCTTCTTGGTAGGTTTGTCTGGCTCAGTTCTGCGTCAGGTATTCTACTCATATGGGGAGCAGAACCGCTTGTCCTTCCATACTCGATCCAGTCTGGCTTTAAAGGCATTCACTGTGGTAGCAGTGACTACCTCATCAGGAAGTGTGTTCCAATCATTGATGACACGTTGGCTGAATGCATCCTGCCTAATCTTCGTTGAGCATCTTTGTTTTACGATCTTTAGACTGTGGCCTCTTGTGTTGCTAGTCGAGTGTTCAAAGAAGGTATCAACTGGGATGCGTTCAAGTCCATGGATGATTTTGAAAACCTGAATCATGTCGCCTCGTCGTCTGCGATATTCGAGGGAGGGAAGGTTGAGCGCCCGAAGTCTCTCTATGTAAGGACGGTTGCGGATGTCATAAATCATTTTGGTAGCTCTCTTCTGCACCCTCTCTATGGTTTTGGAGTCTGTCTTGAAGCGAGGGTACCATATGGAATCTCCGTAATCTATGAGAGGTCTGACAAGGCCTTTGTATAGCTTTGGAATTGTGGACCTGTCTCTGCACTCAAAGCTGCGACGGATGCAGGAGAGTACTCCGTTGGCTTTCTTGACTGCATATGCCACATGGTTATGGAATTTTAGCTCGTCATCAATGAGGATGCCGAGATCTTTCTCCTCAGATGTAGCTTCAAGGACATCATCTCCAAGGGCATAGATGTGTTTGACGTTTCCTGGGCCTATGTGTAGTACTTTGCACTTTTGTGTGTTGAAGTGCATTTGCCATGTATTGCTCCATTCCATTAGTGCATCAAGGTCAGATTGGATTGAGCACAGATCATCTTTGTTGGATGCTTTGCCATACAGTTTAGTGTCGTCAGCATAGATCTTGACAGACCCTTGAAGTCCATCTGGTAGGTCATTGATGCACAAGACAAACATTGTTGGGCCGAGAACACTACCCTGCGGCACTCCGCTCCTTACTTTAGTCCAGTCAGATAACTCATCATTGACTCTAACTCTTTGGCATCTACCTTGGAGGAAGTCTGCTATCCATTCCTTAATTTGGCCACATATACCATATGTCTCAAGTTTTGATAGAAGGCGAAGGTGAGGTACACTATCGAAAGCTTTCTTGAAGTCTAAGTATACCACATCGATAGGGGTTCCTTTATCCAGCATCTCAGTCCATGCCTCCATGACAGTCAGGAGCTGTGTCACACAAGAGCGTCCGGGAACGAAGCCATGCTGTTCATCACAAAGTAGGTCATTTTCCATCAGGTGGGCAACTACCTCATCTCGAATGAGTGACTCCAGAATTTTGCATGGTACTGATGTCAAGCTGATTGGTCTGTAGTTCTTAACATCCATCTTACTGTCTTTTTTGTGGACAGGTACCACATGACTGACCTTCCATGCACTTGGTAGTTTGCCTTCCTTCAATGATGCATTGTAGATTATGGAGAGGGGCTCTGAAACTGAGGCGGCTGTTTCTTTTAGAACGCAAGGGTGAATGCCATCAGGTCCGGCACATTTGTACTTCGACAGCTTGACAAGCTTTTCATAAACATCATCTTCAGAGATTGAGATAGATGTCAATGTCACTCCTTTGTGTCTTTGTGGGAGTTTTGGAATGTGCCCTTTATCCTCATCAGTGAATGAATCTGTATGAATCTGTATTTAATTAGGCCTAACTTAGATCTAGCTTTAAGTGTTCGGTCATGAATGAAATATGATACTGATGTCACCTAGCTTTAATCGGCTTTCGGCAATCATACCCCTGCATGAGATGCCCATGAAGAGTGAGTGATTCATGGTTAAAAAAACATTCAGAATCAGATCTCAAGTTTGTTTGTTTTTAATTAAAAAAAATTAAAATCAAATTCGTTTCTAGACGAATTGTAATCACCCATGGCCATGCACCCGATAAATCTTACAAACTCTTCTTTCTACTCGTACATAACTTTGAAATTGGTCAAAATTTAACGAAAATGTTAAAATTTGATACCGGCGTGATGTTGTTTCGCAGACCTGCCAACCAGTACGATTAAGTCGTATTTCGTATGATTTTTAGAAGCAAATACGACAGTACGATTTTCCTCAATAAAATACATTTTAAAAAAAAATAAAAAATTTAATAATTAAAAAAAAAATAGTATTTTGTGTGTGTGTGTGCCATTTACAATAATAAAATGCCAAATCTGTCCTGTAAAGTATCCTACAAGCATCTCACATACCGGTAGGCAATTTGAGGATGTTCATTGTAGGGACACTGATTTTCCGTGATCACAGAAAACCGACGGAATTCACGGAAATGACCATTTGAAATGGAAAATGCAATTTCGAACGGAAAATCACGGAAAACCCCTTTTACCTAAAACTTTTCATTTTTCAAGAAGAAAATCGTAAAACTTACACTATTTTTGTGATTCGTTATGCAGTAAGAAAATATCGAGCCTAAAATCATGGTTAATAATTCCGAATATTTAGCGATATTCGTCAGATTCTTAGGAGACAGGGTGCTGCCATTTTGTTTCGCTGGACCAATAGAGATAGTTAGGGGCGCTATTACGTAGACGTAATACTAGGCACCAGCGGGCGATAAGGGCGGCGATCTTGTACACACGCTGTTGTACAGTTCGAAAAAGGGGCTGGCATGTGCGCCTAAAATCGATCGATGGCGGATCGCTGACATGACAGCCAAGACTGAAATGTTTTTGTTGACGTCGGTAGTACTGTATCGTGTTCTGACACATTCCGCTAACTTTAGTCTTAAGTTCGAATTTGAAGTTGGTAAATCTAAACATTTGATAATTTTTCGTAGGTCTAGCCTAGACCCTAGGGGTCTAGAATCTATATTTTCACTAGTATTTTGCATCAAGTTTATCCAGTCCCGTCCGTAGGTTTTTGAGTGGTTATCAGTGGCTTGTCAAAGGCGGCGGCTTTAAAGAACATTTGTACCCTACAAGTTCATGTTTTAATGAAAATCTTATGTAAACAGAATTTTAGTTTTTTCATGTGTACAAAGTCTGGCAAAACAGAATTTCCGTTTTTCAGCCCATCTGAAACGGAATTCCAGATTTTCTGAAACGGAAAAGGCCATTTTTTTAAACGGAAAATCAGTGTCCCTATCATTGGTTCGTCGAAAAATGACTTCCTGTATGTAGTCTAGGAACTGTACGAGGCATTGATCCGCGTAACAGTCCGTGTTTATTTTTAAGAATACAACTTTTGTCAGTAAAATAAAACTTTTGGGATTAAAGAATACAGTTTTTGAACTCCAGAGGTTGACAGGTCTGATTTCTTCATTTGCTCTCCTCCCACGTGTTCCTGATGTCTGAGTAAACATGATGACCTCTCACAACAAGAGTTTCAGCAATACATGTGGTGTAGACTAGACATGAAAAAAGCTGTTTACGAGTTGCCAATTTGATACTTACTTTAAAGATAAACTTGAGTTCTGGTAAACAAAAGAAAATGAATTCTCACAGAATCAAGCGAAACTTTCACTGAATGTTCAAGATTACAAATAAATGTCATGTGCCAAATAATTTTGGAAGAAAATGTATACTGGCTGAGTAATGAGCATAGAAAGATTAGGAAATCAAGGTGAGCTAGCCCCGACACCATTTGTGTAGTCCCATATACATCTTTCTGTGTACAGTGCTTGTTACTTTACCAAGACTGGGCCAAAGTTATTATGATTTTGATGACTCCTGCAGTACACACCTTTTCTTTCACAATGCAACTCACCTTTATCTTTAAGTTTACTGTAATTTTCACTAATTTATTTCTCTCATTTTTTCTGCTTTTATTAAAACCAACTTAATATCAGCGTGGACTTCCCCTTAAAGGTACTATGTCCCTTTTGCACCAAACCTTAAATTCTGTTGAACTTTGCAGGAATTATGAATATGTCATGTATGTCCTATCTGTGAAATTTAAACCTTAGCAGTGTCCTCATATTCAAATTATGCAAGGAAACCCGTTTACTTGCTAGACTTCACTGTCAGACACTATTGAGTGACTGACTGGCTTTTTTCTTCTTTGGTAATAACACACATGAAAATAGTTGTAAAGGGTACATGAGCATTTGTCTACATCAATAACCCACTTCTTGTGATGGCCAAGATTAAACTGATTGAATCTTTGCGCAGCATAAAACGTATGACCATTCAGTACAATTGTCTGAAAATCAAGACTATTACTTTTGGGCTCTATAGCCCTAAAGTCGATTTGACAACTAATAGTCATTATTTTCCCACTTGAAGACATTTTCAAGCCCCACCTTTTTTAGGGAAGTTCTAAAAAAGTATTATCTTTCAAATGCAGTTGGAATTTAACTTTTTCATTTTTTTGGCCTGCAAATGGGACTTAGTACCTTTAAGCAGAATTTACAATGTGCTTGGTTGGAGGCTGTCTCCAAAGACTTTTGTCCAGATTTGTGGTAGCCTATTTGGGAGACAGTCTAAAACCATCCGGTATTCAACAAGGAAATATACCAGTTTTCTATGTTTACATTTTCTGCAAAGGGAGTAACTTGGCTATGCTTGAAAATGTGATAAACAGATGTCTCAAATGAAAGTAATCACCCATGATTTGTGTATGGTATTACAGCCCCATTACACAAAAAAGAAAATAAAGTTGAGTTCTGGTCATGCGATTGCATTGTGAAAGAAAAGGTTTGGAATGGATCAGAAAAAGTTGATCATGTAGCATGTAAGTATTGGTGTGTACTGCAAGGTTCTGGAATCATAATAAATTTGGCCCAGTCTTGGTAAAGTAACAAGCACTGTACACAGAAAGATGTATATGGGACTACAAAAATGGTGTCGGGCCTACTTACCTTGATTTCCTTATCTTTCTATGCTCATTACTCAGCCAGTAAACATTTTCTACCATGGACTGCATCAAAATCTGTGAGAAATCAAAACTATTTTTTTTTTACATTTAAGATATCATTTGTAGGCTTATAAATGATATAACCTAAGCATGAATATTGGCAACCAATATTTGGAACCATCAAAGCATGTATTTATTACATTGTGAAGTTATTTTAGAATCTGTGTGTACATTTTTTTTCTTCCAGAAATGGTTGCTAGCCAGGAGGAAATGAACATGGCCAGAGTACCCATGGACAAGCGGGATTTCTGCGCTCACTTCTACATAGCTTTCATGAAATGCCGCCAGGACAACTTCCCCAATCTCCTCAACTGCCGACACGCCAAACATGACTATGATCATTGCGAATATGAAGAGTGAGTTTTATGTGATGCACAGCTGTTTACAAGCAAAAATATGGGTCAAGGGCACCAAGACAGCTAAATTATCTGTAAAAGAAAATAAAGCTACAGTTGAATTGTGGCAAGGCACTGTTTAAGCATAATATACCTTAACCTATTCTTTTTTGCTGAGAAGAAGCCTGGCACTAATGTCCTTCGGCAAGGCATTGATCTACATTTGCTACTCCATACCCAGGAGAGAAATGAGGCCTTTGTGTTAGTAATTGCTATATATCCTCATGATGACCATATGGTAAGAATACTCCTCAGGGGAGTGGAGATGTGGTGCACATCTGAATCTGATGATCAGGGTAATAATATCTGCAAAGCGCCTAGAGACAGTATTTTGTATTACGCGCTAGATCAATCCAGATATTATTACAAGATGAGTGTTAATCGTACGATGCACTCGCATCACAAGGAGGTGCGCTGGGGTTGAAGTTTGAAGAGGAAGGGGTTGTACTTACATGTATATAAGCCTCTTTAGTTTCATAAGGAAGTTGAGACAGGTTGCACTGCTAGCACTAGTGTGTATGAAGGGACAAGAGGGGCGAATTACCATTCTGATGATTACATTTAATAAAAAGTGAAATGCAAATTAGAGATGTCAGTGGTAGTAATGAGCTACAAATTTTCAGGGGGCTGAGTCGGTAGGAATATAAATATTTAAATATTTTCTTGCACACCAAGATTACAATTACAATACATAATACCCAACCTTACCCCCCCCCCCATCCCTCCCTAAAAAAGGGAGGGGGACACAACACTTTGCATTCTTCTAAATGTAATGCAAACCAGTGAAAATACTCAATGAAGTAAATGAAATGAAGTTTCTTTAATTTGGTCCGTTCCTTTTCTGTTTGATTCTTCACAGCTTTGTCGTCAGGATGAAGGAATACGAGAGGGAAAGGAGGCTGCTTGAGAGGGGCAAGAGGAAGAGGCTGGTAGCGGAGAGAGAAGCATTAGAAGATTGAAAAAGCCTACCTAGGCTACCGGAAATGTGTTTGAAATGCGATTTATACAACAGAGTCTCTATTTGAAACTTCATACGATTCACATGTGGTGTGTCACAGTGTGTAGCTTTGTAAAAATTTGATGTGAAACCCGAAATTCTCACAACGCCTACATGAAACTTTCACAAATTTTGCAAGTATGTTGATAAATAACTACATTGCGTTGCAACAAAGGATATTTGTGATATTGGTGATTTGTGAAAGTTTGATGTTGGAGAGAGTTTTGGGTTTTACAGTGTTATTGTTTTCTCACTGTTTGGACCCATTCTGCCATTAGGAAGCAGAGTGATGGGTACACTGTGTCATGTGTTATAGTGTTTTCTCTTACATTACCTCCAAGGGCCCATGCACAGTGTGCAAGACTTATAAATAAAATTGACCATTTGAGTAGAACAAAGAGTTGATAATGATAAGCAATTGTTCGTTATTACAAGATCAGGATAAAGAGATGAATATTGATATGGTATGGTGGTTCGACAGATCTTTTAACCATTGATCTGTGTGTTATATCTTTTTAGGAAGGCATTTCAGTAACTTTCCAGTTTAACAGAGAGTCATAATTTGAGAGATTCCTACTTTTAAAATGGGGCTAGTTTACAATTCTATTCACAATTTTTTTTTAAATAAATGAGCTTCCTTGTGTATATTGGACATTTGTCATATTGACAATGGAATGATGAGAGTGATACAACATGTACCTGGGAAAATTAATCATTCTTCAGTAGTGGTCCTTTATAATTCCTGCAAAAGACCTATTTACTAATTATTTAAATTTATGCATGTTTCCCTTCAGAACCCCTGCCCTGGTTACTAACTATTTGATTCACCTGCTATACATGACGCATGTCTATAGATGCAATCCACTTTGCATTCATTAACTGTTGCTATGTCTGACAAGCTCATGAGTTGTCAAGGAAAACTTTTTTTCTTCAAGAAATATGCATACGATTAGTAAACATATCTGAGTCATATTTGAGGACACATTATGCTCTTGGTTAACAGTGGATGAATGCTCTGAAGTTTTCAATTAATAAAATCTTTGAAGATTACAGGATAATCACAATGTTGTTAATGTTTCTTTATTTTAGAGTCGGTTGAATTTCAAATAGATAAAATTTACAAATTGATGCTTTTGGTAACATCATGTTGTAGCTATACTGAAGAGGCCATTGATATATTCTTTCATCAAAAGAACCCGCCTATGAGGCATTTAGATGGAAGCTAGGCAGTTCATTCTGCAGTTTACACTTTAGAGTTCAAGATGAAAAGCTAACCAAGCTGTAAAGGGCTGTCCTATTTAACTGATAACAATTATAATCATGTATCATCCCCAATCTATCAATGAAAATGAACATCGGGTGAATTCTTTTGACGGAAGAATATATCAATGGCCTTTCCAGTAAGGCTACCACATGGTGTTACCAAAAGCCTCAATTTGTGAATACTTGCCATGGAAACATACTGAGCTCATCTAAGAAATATAACAGTAATATCGAGCTCTGGTAAAGACTGAAAGAAGATTCTCAATGACATCACATAATCAGACTTACATTGAAAGTTCCAACACAAATAAATTGGTAGAACAACAGTATAATGGCACAGTAAAATGAGTTCATGTCATATACACTGTATGCTAATACCAGTTCCAACATGATTTTTTTTTCAGGATATTTTTTTCTTATGTATGAGGAATTCACTTACAGTAATTTTTTTCTTTCTTGAAATGCAAAATTATTGCCAGAACTTAATACAACATGTATCCCCCCTTTCAATTCTCTCAAGACAAAC
This sequence comes from Strongylocentrotus droebachiensis, assembly GCA_035222895.1. Taxonomy (NCBI): domain Eukaryota; kingdom Metazoa; phylum Echinodermata; class Echinoidea; order Camarodonta; family Strongylocentrotidae; genus Strongylocentrotus; species Strongylocentrotus droebachiensis. Next base: position 94,697 of record JAVYIG010002660.1, on the reverse strand, counting down.
AAACTGAGACCAGAAGAAAATAATGTATGAGGCAAAGATTTTTAATTTATTCAAGTGATTGATACATGTACTAAATCACCTTGCATAAGAGGTGCGAATAATAGTATCGGGCGGTGACTGCCACAAATCTACATAAAAAGGCACAAGGCAACATGGATGAATATTCAAAGACACGATCATGATGTATTCAAGGTTAAACATATATACATATTTTAGATAACATAGCTGTAAAGGGCTGTCCAATTTAAATGATAACAATTATGAGCATGTATCATCCCCAATCTATCGGTCAAAATTTCCTGGGGGAGAAAAAAAATTGTGTAAAACCCCCCCCCCCCCCCCCCCCCCTCTAAAATCCTAGGAAGAGATTTCCTTATAAAAACATGTACAATTTCTTTCTTTCACACACTTGGATAAATTGTGGCATACCCTTAGCCATATGGTAACCTTTGCTACCTCATCAAAAAGCAGGGTAGCCTTTCACAAAACCATCATTAGTACAAGTTCGCAGACGGCCCACTGAAATGCGTGTATTCAATTTAACACGTGTTTCATTGGGACATCCATGAACTTGTACTTACATGGTTTTGTGAAAAGATGCCCTGGATACTGTTGAAATTTAAAAGTGTCATTTTCTCATCTCGTACCGTAATCAGAATAGGAGAATTACAGAAAAGAAAGGATTTCTATTTTATCAAATTCACTGCACACCCTAAACAAGTTGCAAAAAAACAGTTCAGAAAACAAGTATGATTTTCACTTTAAATATCTCCAAGATATACATGTACGCTGATAAAGAAATTTGTTGCACATTATGGAAACGTTCCATTCTAACATTCCCAAGACATTTCCTAAATATTGTATAATTTTATCATTCAAACAAACATACATGCGCAGCAGATTTTCTAATATCGATATGGGTCATTGCATTTTTTACTTCCATATAAAAAAAGCTACACTACGATTCATTTGTATATTCAATTTCAATATCTTATAACCACTGTGACATTAAAAATACAATATTTACATCTATTTTCGCTCGCAATTCATGCATGGCATACATTTTTTGTATAACAGGCCATGCACATGCAGGAGTGGACCATCATACATGTACTTATATTCTAGTGAGAAGTACAAATTGCAATGTATATTGCACCATTATGACATATCTACTGGTGCTAAATGTGCAAGTACTTTTTATCTAAAGAAAAACTAAATTTGTTTCAGAATCAGATTTTAAAATTAAAAAGGCATGAAAGGCAACAAGCTTATATTAGGTACTTTTGGATTTGCACGTCGACATAGTGGACTGCTACGTGGGACATCCTTTTAAGGCAGTGGGACGTCCTTTTAAGGCACTGCCAGTGCCTTAAAAGGACGTCACACGTAGCAGTCTACTATGTCGACGTGCAAATCTAATATTCTCTATTATCTCAACTGCGATGATAATCATATTTCAAATTGAGTAAAAAAAGACTGATTGGTTCTTTTGAACACATCCGAGTCAAAACAATAATAATAATAAATAAAATAATATGAAACTAAAATACATGATACATGCAGGTGTAAGTCTGACTTAAAAACTATTAAAACTTATACAATTTGGGAAGGTCCATATGTATCTCTATCAAATCGTTTACAGCAAAACACGCTCTTTAATATATCAAATGTACAAATGTTTCACATCACAATATGAATATTGACAATTTACAAGTCAATTATGAAAGAATCATAAAAATACATCATATTTTAGCACCTACACTGTAAGTAATATAATCTTTGAATCACATTTAGGGAAAATATGTGAATTAATTTTGCAGAGTAAATTGAAGTTCTCTTTGGATTCACAAAATTGAAACTCCACTTATTACACAGTTGAATCAGGATTACACAACACCAAATACTATAGTATCGAAAGGCATCCAGGAATACATAGTCATAGACATCATCAATGTGTTTAAAAATACAAGACCTCAAATCTTTTTTTCAAATATTGTTCCGTGTAGAACAAAAGAACACAATAAACAACACGTTCTACCCTCGAGCTATTCAAATCATGCAGAATTTGAACTTTACGCAGGTTTCAACAATCCAATTTGTTCCAAATTCCATACCAACTGTAACAAATGGCAATATCAATCCTACATAACATTAAAGATATTCCCATTTTCCTTCCTCTCAGAGATATTCTAATACTTGTAATACTATGATAATACTGGATACTTTAATAGTGCTCACATCCACTACACAAGCTGCTCAAGGTGCTCCAATGAGGCCTAAAAAAAGAAAGATGTTGTATTGCCGTAAATGCCTTTAAGGTGCCTAAACATGGGTCGGTCGGTCGGAATTCTTTTCTTTTCATTTTTTTTTACTACCTTTTTGGGACGATTTTTCCCAGTTTTGAATGCTTTAATACATTTTTTTTCTCAAAAAAACGGTAACATATATATTTTTTAAAGCTAACCGTAGGTTGCAAGATTTTTGGGTCGGTCGCAAAGGGCAATACAACATCTTTTTTTGTGTAGGCCTAATACCCCCGCATCTAGTTAGGCTACCAATTTTGGTGCTCAAGGCATTCAAGAATTCCTTCCTACCAATACCCACACCCATCTCAAGTTCAAGCTCTTCCGGGTGGAGGGAGGCAAATGTAGATTAATGTCTTTTCAAAGGACACTAGTGCCATGCTAGGGCATTAGGAGACATTGTGTTCACTACCTATATATACCGGTACTCAAAAGTTAATTTACTAGATATACATTAAATAATAATTTTTTTTTATTGTGTCTACTCTTCAGATACATTAACCGATCTAAATGCTTTATTTTGTAAAATAAATACATTTCAATATTCCTTTGCAACACAGAATAGTTTTAGATCGATCGATGGTGCACTATGAATGCTGCATTTACAATAGTTTGTATCGAGGTACTTCACAAAGACGTATCCATTAAATTTGGTTACATTACGAAAACAGCCTATTACAATGCACATTGTTCACTTCACTTGGAGCCTCCGAGCCAGTCACCACTCTAAGTGCACACACATGCTAATCCAACCATAAAGACTTTCATAATGACATAATGCAAGCAGATACTCAAACGGAACAGATGTACATGAACAGGAAGAGGTAGATTTTCCCCCATCGCAGCAACAACAAAAAAATCAGAAATAAAAGTTTAAAGTTAGGCATGAAAAAAAAGATGTTGTATTGCTCTTCGACCCAAAAATCTTTAAAAATACGGTCGGCTTTTTAGTAAAGTTTTTTTTGTAACCATTTTTTTTAGAGAAAAAATGTTTAATGAATAAAAAATGTGTATTTTGACCCCGGCCTCGTGTACGTGTGTATACCATGCACTGCACCAGCTAGAAAACTGCAAAATTTGGGCGATGTTCCCGGTTTTTATTTCTTGGGGCGATGGTCGCTGTTTTGAGGGGGAAAAAAAAGGTTCTGGCATCTCAAGGGCAATACAACATTTTTTTTTTAAGGCCTAAATTAAAGAATAGCCTGTTTCCCAATAAATATACAGAAAGGATAATAAATGTACACAATCTAGAACAGACTATGATGTTTGTCATAATAAAGAAATGACTAGTACCGTACTACAAAATCATAGAATAGCATTGAAGAGAGATATACCAATACTTTTTGTCTCCTAATCAATAGTGAGATTAAGTTGTAGAATAAACTACCCAGCCTCCCACTATTTCTCGCAAGCATAACAGAGGCCATGATTTTACCCCCAGAATTGGAAAAGGTAGGTCTTCAAAAAACTGGTGGAAGTGGTAAAGAGAAGTGGAGTGAGATGGATGGGTCATGGTGTTGAGAAGGGAAGATGATGAACCTGTGAAAAGAGCGTGGGATCTGGAAGTGGGTGGCATAAGAGGGAAAGGAAAAGAGGGGAAGCTTTCATGGAAAGACATGGTGAAGAAAGAAAGCAGTAAGGTTGGTCTAAATGAGGAGGATGCTCGAGACAAGAAAAGTGGAGGAAGGGAGGTCATCATGGCGCAAAACGAAAGTCGGTAACTCCTTACAAGAGCGAAAATGCAGACTTTAATAAATGATGATGATGATGATGATGTGCTTTGTTCCGTCTGTTTCTGTTTATTTTCTCTGCTAGTGGCTTTCTTTATATTTTTGCCATTCAATCAGAAAATTGCAAGATGGAAAGCTGTAGTATATCTCTCTTCTCTGCTCTTCTCACTATGGCATACATGCATTGCGCATGTAAAAGCAATTCCCAATATCTACTATAACTCCAGCGTATAAATTTAGCTTCACGCCACATTCACAATATGACGACACCAAATATTTGCCCTTCCAATTTCATACCTAAAATAAATCAAGTAAAAAGATCAAACTATTTTCATAAGATATAAACATGAGGTAGGAATCATACCAAATTGATTCAATAAAATCAATTTGCACCAATTCTTCTCAGTTTTTTTTCTTTTTCCAAGAGTTTTCTAACAATCCTGCATCTACATTGGAAGTTCCTAAGTTTCTGAATGAATTTGTTTCTAAAAAGCTAAAAAATCCTTCACATAAATAATCTTCATTATTATACTTTTGTTTTGCTCCCAAGCACTGCACCTTTAAAATATATTTGTTTTGGATTACCTTTATATGTATTTCTATTAGCTCCACTAGAACAAAAGAACTGAATCTATGGCACATGAATTATTCCCTGATACACTATTTTGTCTGATTACAATTGCATCTACAGTATCTCCCATTTTTTTATTTTCCATTCCCATTATTTTTTTTCTTCATGACCTGAAATTTCTAAATCGATTCTTCTTTTCTTCTCGACTGAAATTCATCAACTGAAATCCTAATATCTAATTTGATATAAAAAGCTTTATTATGAATATACATGTAATTCTATCAAAACCATACATTTGTAATGATATATATTTAAACATTTTCATGTCCTTGACTGAGATGCATTATAATTTACAAGATCTAGGTCATTATCAATATCAAAATAGATTTTCATAAAAATCAATATCAATAAATGATTTGTATAATAATTGCGTAATGTAATGTTCATATTTCCTCAATTCTAGAGCTGTTACGCATTGACCGAGATGTATTCATGACGAGATTTGAATCTTAACCAATACATCAGTTCATTATAATTGACTATTTCATTGATTTATCGTCAATATCACTGTTGCCTATATTCTATGTCATATGAGATGAATTTATCCAAAAATCTAAATAAAAGATGAAAAGTGGCGAGTATTATCAGTAATTGTTCTGTCAATAATGAGTTAGGAATACAGGGTTTGATTTTGTGTATGAACAAAATAAACTATGAATATAGCAATACAATACACATCTGAATGGGAATTCACTGAAAAAAATATTTCAATGTAATATCAAGAAAGTAATCAGTACAAGGATGAGTGTGCTCACATGTAACGAGTGACAATACTCTGGACTGGATACTTAAAGATAAAGTTGAGTTCTGGTCATGCGATTGCATTGTGAAAGAAACGGTGTGAAATCGACCAGAAAAGTTGATCATCTAGCATATAAGTGTTGGTGTGTACTGCAAGGTTCTGGAATCATCAAAATGATTAGAAAATTTGGCCAAGTCTTGGTAAAGTAACAAGGGCTGTACACACAAAGATGTATAAAGGAGTACACAAACATGTGGCATAGAAAATGGACCTCATTCTTAAGCTGGTACTTGTCGTATTTAGAATATTACGGCATTTGAAGAGCCATGTTCTTTAAGTAAATATTTTTTTGTCTGATGTTCTTCCACACTTGCATAATAACAATGATAACACTCACAAACTATTTTCCACCTCTCCCCAGAACTCAACCTTCTTTTTAATACATTGAGTATGCTGTGTGACATTTAACACTTTGAAAATGTTATTCACTGTACAAGAAGAGTGCAGCATCGTGAAAAAATATATCCCGGCACAAACTAAATTTTCAACAAACTTGAAGAAAAAATATCACTACAAATATAAAAATGAATTTCATCTCAACCTCACACACTGTGACACATCAATAAAAATTTTAAAAGGCTTCAAGTTCAAGTGAAGTATTTTCAAGACATGGCTCAAGTGAGGATACATAAATAACTAGTCAAAAGGTATGATATATGTATGTGCAGTCATTTAAAAAGGTTATAAAAAAACCAAACAAAAAACAATATTAATTCCCCAGTTGACCCTATGCTCTCGAGATCAAACGTCCATAGCCCCGTAACTAAAAGCTTAGCAATTGACGGTACGGTTGATTTTGCGATTGATTGCACATAGTGATCAACGCAATCAATAGCATAAATCAATCGCACGATCGATTGCTAAGCTTTGTGTTACAAGGGGGCTGGAAGATCAAGTGTACCCCACCCCCAACAAAAACCAAACACCTTTTGTAATGGTTGAAGAGACTTCACGACCACATCCTTATAAAGGCCAACTGTCTACAGTGGTCAAATTTCCTGCTTCTCTCTAAGAGAAATATCGTGCTGTGGAACCTGTCTAAAAAGACCACCATCAATAGTGGCATGATTTTCATGCTTTCCTCAGATGGGCTTAATAGAAATACTTGACTGAAGTCTTATGGGCTCACGAGACCAAGGCCCCCTGTCTTATAAAGAGTTGATATCAAACGCAACTATGTAACTACATACGAGATAGAAGAATGCAAACTTGCGATTGATTGGAGGACTTGCGACCGATAAGGTGTGTGTGTGTAATTGGGTTTTTACAGACGTGTATCAATCAGATATGATTATTTACGTCTGGGGACCGACCTTTAAACATCACCATCCGATCCTCTGCTGAATCAGTTTGTTACTTCCATTGTTAGCTGGATTACAGGCGCACACCACAACGCCCCAACCAATCGCAACTCTTTATAAGACAGGGCTCAGACCCTTCAGTCTAGTGATCTCCTGGCCTACAAGTCAACTAATGCCCTGCACCCCTAAAAATAACTCAAAAGCAAACATCAATCCAATTTATGATAGCCGTTGCTGTTGGAATCCGTCTTGGTGCCGTTTCTGGTGTCGCCGTTGGACGCGACCTTAGACGCAACCTTGGATTCCCCATTCTGGGTGACCTTGGGGGGTTGGGATGCTGCTGTTTGGCCTTTGCGGATGTAGGCTTGCACGTAGAAGTTGAGGAAAAGGACGAGGAAGGCAAATCCGTAGCTCCCTACGATCCACACAAAGACGCTGGGGTACGCGCAGTCGATGAAGAGTAGCTGGCTTAAGTGTATCAACACCACAGTAAATTGGATCTGTGGTGCAAGGATATTAAAAAAAAGCAATTGAATTATTAAAATTGTTACATGTATATTAAGTCACATGGATAATCTTCTGGTGCCACACCGCGTGTATCATGGAATATACAAACACAATACCAGTCTTAAAGCCCATCTGCAATAGTTTGACCATGAGGGATTATACCTCCCTGCATGGTCACTGACAGGTGGTTATCTCATCAAATCAGCTCTCAATTAACATAAGAAAAAGGGGACCATGGGGGAACAAAGGTCACCACTTAGGCATTTTTTCTATATAGAGGGCGGTAGTAACTATAAGTAGTGCAGTGGGGCTTTAAAAGGGTTCTCATAGTGCCAAAAGTGGCTAATTGGGTTGTACAAAGTAATCTATCTGTCAATTGATGCCGACTCTTTCGAGCTGATATGCATGTGTGGCAATCAAGCGACCGTGCAGAGAGGCCAAGACAGCAACCAAACCCAACCACAGCATCCAACCTTGATAGCAAACTATCGTAAAAGTAGAAATATTTGTGTTACATTAATTTTGCGCTGATTTCTCGCTAAGATCTGCAAGCATGAATTTTAGAACTCACAAAAATACAAGCATGACTTCTTATGCATGTTTTGAATGGGCTGAATTACGTGCAATGCGAATTTAGGAACCAGCGAATATGTCTTGGTGTCACAAAGTGAAAAATTAATCATGAAAAAAATAACAGCGTTTACAGTACTTTAGAAGAAAGCAGAACAATCAGAGAGGCTCAGCACGGGGTGAGCGCGTGCCAAGTAAGGCGTGGTGATACCAATAACATATTTGATAAATCACCAAGCCCGTAAGGTCAAGTATATCAATGTGTATTCACCATCTGTTAGTTCTAAGCAACTTTATATGAATGCATGGTTTAGCCAACAGTGTCTCCGCTTAGTGACGGTTTTGGCATTATCTTTTGATCCAGAATGCTAGCAATTACACAATGTACATACCTGTAAGCAGAAAAGGCAAAAATCACAGAAAATTTTGAGTCTACTTCCAATGCAGTAAGCTGTGCCATTTTCAAATAAAAGCAATTTAATTGTAATTAAATCGGCAACGCAGTGTTAAATATGAAACCATTACTTTCATGTACAAATTGGCAATTTTTAGGCAAAACTATGTAACTTTCTTTGACTTTGTTTAATTTAATAAATATTGTATTTAAAATTTTAAACAAAAATTGGGGGGGGGGGGGAAATAAGATTAATTGTTGCCAATTTGAAGAAGGAAAACCGATTAATTTAAAAATGAGAAAAATCCTTACTACTACAGGGGGGTGTTTCACAAAGATTCTAAGTCGAACTTAACTCCAAGTTGGACTTAAAAATTATGGAGAGCCATTTGTAGCTTTATCATCAAATATATTAAAAAGCGAAAGATCAAGAATTTTAGACTTTTTATAAATTCAACATCAAGAAATTTAAAATCCTTGTTGGTAATAGAAAATATTAATGATTTTAATCAACATTTTATGCCTTATAAAATGGCTTTTACAAAATATTTTCATAGATGCTAACGGCTTTCCATAATTGTTAAGTCCAACTTAGAGATAAGTTCAAAGTAGGATCTTTGTGAAACACCCCCCAGGTTAGGAATTTCTCATTCCTCTTACCAGCTGCATCTTGGTCATGTATTTCTTCCACCAGAGATACTTCTGCATCTGAGGGCCGAACGCCGCAAGGCCGTAGTAGGTGTACATCAAGAAATGGATGAAACTGTTCAAAAAAGCGTGGAACGTTCCAAGTCCGCCTAGAGAGGAATTAAATGGAAAGTCAACAGACCATTTTTAAACTGTTTTGAAATCTATACACATAACCTGGCAGTATAAAAGCTATTACATTCACCAGTTAGTAGGTATTGTACATGTATCTCAATAGTCAGTATGCAAATTGCATACATTAGTTGTTGCTAGGTCAGACAAACATTGTGCTTGCCTGACCTAACAACACATATTGTATGCAATTTACATTCTGACTATAGAAATAAAATTAAAGAGTACAAGGTGAATGAAAATAATCCGTTACAAGGCACTTCACAAAGATGCATGTATCAAATCTGACATTACAAAAATAACGTACACGTATGTGATTGCACTCTTGGGAGGGACAAATATTGTTGAAGTTCATGTAAAGTCTTGGTTAGCCCTCTAAAACTAGTCAGCAAATAATTGTATAAGATGATGAGGCGGAATCTAATCAAATGATTGGTTGAGAGCGTACACGTGACCAGGCAATTATTTTGCCTAACATGTAATTTTACTAATGACTGGTCATAGTAAATACTTATGACCGGTCATTAGTAAAATCATGTTATAAAACATCATTTTATAAAACAAATAAAACATCATCTTATAAAACAAATAACACACATCATTTTGTTTGGGCATTAGTAAAATTATCCACACTCGGTACATTCGATACAATTCAAACACCTTTGGCAACTGTTCCAAAGGTACCTTGTGTGGGTAATTCTTACTAATGCCCACACTGCTGTGTAGTATTTGTATAATTATAACCGGTTTTACGAAACAGGGCCCAGATCTTTCTTACCTCCACTGAATCGGACTCCGAGCCACCAGGTGAAAGGCATAATGGAGTGATGAAAGACATGCAGGAACGAGATCTGGGACTTCTTCTTCCGAAGTATAAAGAAGAACTGGAATGAAAGGACAACAATATATATATATATCACATTATTAGACTTAGATGAAACATTTAACAAAATTATTGAACTATCAGTGAACAGGTACTACTTAAAAAGAAAAACAGTAAAAAAAAAAAAAAATTAAAACTGTGACTGTCTCAGTTTTGTTTAGAGCACGGGTGGCCAACCCGCGGCCCGCAAGCTTTTCTGGTGCGGCCCGCGGAGCATTGAAGAAGTGATAATAAAAATAGCTCATGAATGAAATGCGGCCCGCATAGCAGCAATGAATTAGGGTAAAACATTTACAAATAGCCCATATTTCCATAATTTGTTCCCATCATTCATAACATATTGCGACGTTACGTGGTTGATACAAAACTCCTTACCTCTCATTACATTACATTAACGACATTAACACCTGGGGGGGGGGGTATTCACATATCACATACGGGGGTGTGCCGCTCTAATGGGTGACTTTGTCACAAAAAATCTCTAAACATGGGTCCCACTTCTAACAAAAATACCATTAAAAATGGGTCCGTTTCTTCTAAATTTTCGGGCGTTTGCCATGCAAATACCACCAAAACACCTGAAAATTGTGGAAAATTGTTATTTTTTAGAGAAAAATGACCCTAATAATGGGTAGGGTTTCGATCGAGGCTTGAGCGGTACACCCCCGTCCAAGCCAAATCTGAGTATCCCCCCTCCCCCCGGGCATTAACATCACTCGCCGTGTTAATATCAGTTTGTACATAGACAAATTAATGTTCTGAATCAAGAAATATGTTTGAAATGCCATACTTGTCTTAAAACTTGCAGCCTTTTTCTCCCGCCTTTTTTTTCTCCACTGAATTTGTTGTTTGCTTGTTTTTTTTGTGCAAAAGGTGTGTACACACGTATTGCATGAGTGTTTTTTTTTTTTTTTTTTTTTTTGGGGGGGGGGAGAAGACTACCTTTGGCCCGCGAAGTTATGCCAATCGTTAGCTCTGGCCCGCGAGCTTTAAAAGGTTGGCCACCCGTGGTTTAGAGCTTGGGTACCCCCCCCCCCCCCCCAACAAAAAAAAAATGAAGAAAAAACATTGAAATCAGAATTTAAAAAAGACATGATGTGCTTTTTGTACACAGAATTTTGTTTATAACTTTCTAATCAAGAAGTATGAAATGACTAATCATGCGTGATTATGGTTAAGCTTTTTCTCCCTAACCTACATTGTAGTATTTATTAGTTGTTGCTAGGCAGGACAAATAGTATGGCTTGTCTAAACATGCAATATTAAGGCAATGCAATTTACATTCTGACTGTTGAAATATGATTAACCATAATTTGCCACAAGCCATTTTTAAGTCCAAGCAGACCTCTATTCTTGAAACTGAATATTCTCACCAATATCATTATTACATGATTTTCAACTCTGTGTTTTTATGTATTCATATTATCATAACCTATTACCAGAAATTTGTGGTAATATATTTCAGAGCAATAACGATATTCATAGATATAATACTTGGACTTCAGCAGACACTCGTGTAATATATGGTCATTCTTCATTTTCAAATAGTATCTTTTTATGCCAAGGACCCCTTATTTGGAAAAAACTACCCCCTAAACTTAAACAGTGTGCATATTTGAACAGTTTTAAGCATTACCTAAAACTTCACCTGATACAGAAAATTTGAATTTGACAAACGCAATTTTTATGTGCGTAATTAGCATTGTATTTTTTTTGTCCCTTTTTTGTTTTTTGTGTGTACATTTTTAGGATCATCTACCTATAAGTTTTTGAAACTTTTTTGATGATCCAACCACTTCGTAATTTTCTTTAGTGTATTTTCCATTTTATTGGTTTATCTATGTTTGCAAGAAACTATTGTATTCTTTGCTTTTGTATGTTTTTATGAAAGTGGTGAATAAATTCAATTCAATTAAATTCATTCAAAACTGGTGAATGAAATAACTTGTAACAAGGCACCTAATAGCAAAGACATACTGTATGTTCCAAAAATTTGATTACAAATTTTGGAAATGGTCTTTAAACTATCCTCCCAACGTTATGCTAGTATGCATAATGACTATTAAACCAACCGAACAAAATCACTGTACTAGAACTTGTGCTTACTGCACTAGAACTAATTACAATACTTTTTATCAATTGACCCTCATATCATATGCTTTTCACTGCACATTTCCGGATTGGATGTCTAACTATATTGTGATTTTTTGCCCATTGTGATTTTTTGCCCATTGTGATTTTTTGCCCATTGGCTACAGCCAGTGGTCAATATTTGTATTAAAGGTAACCTCACCCTTGGAAATACATTTCAATTTTTTTTTTTTTTTTTATACATTATGCATATATGCAAAATCACTGTACTTGAATGAATTCCTGTACTACATAACAATAATCTTTATATCATATACTTTCCAATGCACATCCCAGGACTATGCAATGTGCTTGTTTGCGCATTGCCCACATGAAACAGGTGGTCCATTCTTGTATTAAAGGAAAGCTTACCCCTGAAAATGACTTTGGTTATTCTGAGAGATTTATTGTATTAAATATTTTGAATGAAGAAAACTAGCATTGAATTCCAAAGATTTAAATCACAAACTCTTTGGGTGATGGATCTTCAGTATAGCTGACTATTCTGCTATCAAGCTTGCATCATGTAATACAAAAGTTTGCTTACTTTATACCCACTTTATACTGCTAAACCAACTTTAAACTAAAATTTATGAAATCCTTGGATTCATAGTAACTTATGCTTTTTTTATTGCCAATCTCTTAAGTATAAAATAATACAATGACAGAAAGAGTAAATTAATATGGGCAAGGACAAAATGGTCATTGGTGTTCTTGAACTTCCACATTTTGTAAATTACACATACTACAGCAGATTTGTATTTAAAGTGCAATCTTCCGAACATAAGTTTCTATTTTTTTAATGAAGAATAATGACATAAAATCCCAAAGAATAAGATATAAAGAAATGTCAGAAATAATAAATCAATAAAGGCGAGGGCATAATGGTGATTATCTTTTATCTTCCACATTTTAAAACTACCTACCACTGCAGACTTGTATGTAATGTGCAATCTTCCGTATGTAAGTTTCTAAACATTCATTCATACACGAACGCTTGACCTTGAATGACAAAACAACAACTCATGTTTGCCAACATAACTGGGCCCAGTTTCATAAAACTTCTTATCATTATATCAATAACAAATGCTGAATTTCTAAGACAAATTTGCTCTTAGCCAATGAGATGCCATGATTTCAGTAGCTTATAACAGGTTTTGTAATTTGTTTGTGATAAAATGTTTGATGAAACAAGGCCCAGATCAACACCATGCAATCATGCAAAGTGTGACTGCAGTAGTGCATTGTGTCTTGGAAGGTGTAGGGGGGGGGGGGGGGGGCAAGTATCACTCCAGCTACGAAGGTGAGACACAACGCATTATTAATCGTCTTTGACCCACTGAGTGCATAAGAAATCAATAAAGCATTGCATTGTTAGACATCATGCATCGTACAGTCAAACCTGCGTTAGTGACCACCTGTCTACAACAAGCACATTTTTTGTTGCTCTTGAAACATGTACTAAAGGAACCTGTCTACAAAGACCACTTTTTGTGTTTTCCTTGGACAGTCGCTGTAGACAGGTTTGACTGTAATAGCCTCATACAGTACATGTACATGTACATGTATATGCCCCATCTAATTCCCTCAAGAGAAAGTCAAGTTGGTTTTCATGAAACAATCAAACAAATTGGCAACGTCTACAATTTTTCCATCACAGACAATACGCTATTTCTTGTACAAAGTGGGGTGAAAATGATCCCTTTTTTAAGGGTTTCGACATATGAATGGGGGAGGGGGAAGAGATGATGTCTCGCTCCAGCTATGCAGACCAGACACAAATGGATGACTGATTTGATCTTTGACCGACTTGATGCACAGAGACAATCACATTTCCTAGATCTTATGACCTTGACCTTATGACCTTGATTGGAATCAGTGAAATGCATTGTGGTCACATTATACATGCACCATGCCATTTTGTCAATAGGAAGCCCACACTGAAAAACAAATTTGTTTTCATAAAGGCAGAAAATGAAAATTTTGAGAAAAATCTGATGGAGAAGACAAAAGAGTTAGGAAGTTTTGATAATGTGATTGATAAAAAACAACCTGGCTTCTCTTTATTTACAATTTCCTTTGCAAGCAGCTCTTCATTTGCCTCAATTCTAAATACTAGAAAAAAGTATCTGCATCTGCATCTGTCTGTGACGTACAATCACCAGCATCAATATTAAAGGGTGTACAACAAAGAAATACATCTTCATGTATTTTACACATGGGATATGTAAAAGTGTGTTATAAAGGATTCATCTTGGGTACAGGTATGTGGACAAATATGATTTTTTTTCCCTCGAAAACTTGAGTCATCAAATTGTGCATATGAAACCAATTGAGGTACATCTACATGTATGCTCTTAATGAAATTCATCACACAAATGTGTATAAATGTGATTAGCTGTCTGTTCATCAGTCCTTCCATCCACCTCTTTCTCTCTCTCTCTCTCTCTGTCTTTTTCTCTTTCTCTCTCTCTCACACACACAAACACCTTCTGTTGTTTCACTCTCTGTTGACCTTTATAAATAGATAATATAACATCTGTTCTATGTAGTGCTGTAAGTCAGACGCTATGTTCGTGTTCGGTTCGGTTCGGCAGAGTTCGGAAATTTTTCACCCGAACTTGGTTCGGTTCGGGGTTCGGTAATATAATAGCAAGCAGCGTTATAGCCACGGCGGTTGGCACTGGGCGGGCTGGCTGGCCTGCCGGGCCCGACCAGCACGAAGAACTTCTGCACACTGCTTCCGACCAGCACGAATTTCACATTAAAAAATGCTCTCTAAACGTAATTATTTGTGAAGAAAAATACTACTTACATTCGTATTTCCGTCTTGAATCGTGTTTTATTTTCAATTTTAAAAGAATCATGTTTTCAATTTGTCAGTAAGTGATATTTTTTAAAGATTTTCCGAGACGGTTGTTGTCTAATGTTAGAGTCATGAAAGCTGCCATCTTGAATGGCTCGTCAATACCTGTTTTTTATAAGTTTTTATTTTCAATAGGAAAAATATAAAATCCCTTTTTTTCCTGAATAAATAAATACCATACTATAATATATATTTATTTTATTATTTATATTGTAAAATTTGTCCGATATTGTTACAATTAAAATATTATTTTTTTGTTGAATGGGTTTGAGCCGTTTTGATCACGCACATGTATTCTTGTTTATAGCTTGCGATCGCGACGGAGCGTGTTCAGGATTTGGGATTTAAAATGGCGCCAGTGAAGTCGCGCCCACCACTGGATATACATAAATCACAAAGGCGGAAAATGGGAAAAAAGTAAATATAAAATGAGCAATCATGACATGAAAATTAGGTAGAAAATGACTAGTTTATTAGCTTGCAAAAACGTTTACATTTTTCTGCCGATAACATCCGAACCAGGCCATGCGTTCGGTTCGGTTCGGTTCGGAAGTGCCATGTTCGGCGAACTTCCGTTCGGTTCAGCGGTTCGGCTACAGCACTAGTTCTATGTCAATTGCCATAACAGTGTGTGCGAGCATCAATCTATAACTACATGTAAAATCAGACGAGAAACCTTAATGCATGACTACGACACTGCTATTTCAAACTAGGCTTCAACAGAAGTATAGTACATGTCAAGTACGTGAATGACAAATGACCATGGTCAAGTATCTAGAGATCAAAGTTCCCATTTAATCAAACATGGACATACTTAATATCAATATTAACTTACCGTGTCCCACATCTCAATGAATTTGGAGAAGTAAAACCACCAACAGACTTTCATCATCTAAAGATAGAAATAGAGAAGAGTATTTCAAGTTGATTATCACTATCTTTATCTTCAGGGGTAGTTTGTCATTTTACAGACACATGCACTGAAGGCATGCTGCTATAGCTGCACTGGAGAAATAGTTGTGTTGTAAACAGTTACCAGACGAGAGTAAATTACAAGATCAAGAAGCCTTTTACAGTTCCAATTCAGGTTAGAGCCAACTGGATTAAATTAATAATCACAATGAGAGAGAGAGAGTGATAGAGATAGAGAAAAGAGTTCAAGGTAATAAAGAGAAAGAGGGGAGACGGATCACAAGGAGAAGGGGAGGAAAGGTGAAAGACATGCTCAGCAAGCGAGAGAAAGAGAGAGATGGAGCAAAGAGAAGGTAATAAAGAGAAAGAGGGGAGACGGATCACAAGGAGAAGGGGAGGGAAGGTGAAAGACATGCTCAGCAAGCGAGAGAGAAGAGAGAGAGAGATGGAGGAAAAGAGGAGAAAGACAGCGGGAAAAGAGGGGAAAGAAGAAGAGAGGGGAGTAGATGGAGGAAAAATGAAGAAAAGACTGGGAGAAGAGGGAAGAGGAAGATGGGGAAAGGGAGGAGACAGCCCTGTGACAAAGCGATTGATGAAAAAAAAACAGGAGTCTGAGCAACTTTGATCACAACTTACAAGAAAAATACCAATTCATAAAATACATACCACTATAAAGAGTAAGCTAAATTTAATTTTTAACTGATAATGCCAAGATGCTCCATAATGAATGCGTCATTCTATGGTACAGAGGATCCACAATACAATATTCTGACGACACACCCCCCCCCCCAATAATATTTGCATGCACCCTGAGTTTGATAGCAGCCGTATTGATATACTTTATAAACAAATTTTTAAAAAGCATATTTCATCATCCACATTTGTCTTAATAAATATTGCATCAAATAATTTAAATTAATATGAAATATTCCTAGATTATTTAAGCAAAGTGAGGGACATTTGAGATTCTAGAATGTCACTTTGTATGAGATGTTAAGAGTTTCGGGAACCAGTCCCCTTGTTTTCTACATAGAATTTGTGAACTTACTATCATTGCCTTTGGACTGTTGCTGTAATCCACAAGTTGGCAGCCTAATGTGTAGCCGTTCAGCCAGCCACCACGACCAAACTGCATGATAATACAAGTAAGATATAGTCAATTGTTGGAAAGGGTAAGGCACAACGGTCTTGAAAACTAGATATCACCGTTTCAAAGTGATCCAGTGTCCATGGAAAAGGCATTCAGTTCTCAGTTACTATTTAAGTCAATACATTGTAAATGTCACACATCTCAGCAGTGTTCGGAGAACTCTTCAGGTGCTATGCTGGGGCTGTATTTAAGCGTTTTGTAATTGATAATAATCATTACTTTGAATGTTTCCAAGCATTGAATTTCGATAAAATTTTCCAATCGAAGTTTCACCTTTGCAATAATGAAAATAAAGTCAGTCTTTAACATCTTCGCACAGCTACTTTAAGTCCAAATTAAAGTCGATCTTATTCTTTGTGGACCATTGATTTCGTTATCAAATCTGGTCTGATCAAAACAAATCAAATCAAATCAAATCAAATGCAAACATACCTGAACCACCATGTACAGAGATAGTAACACCATTGCAAAGTTGTATACAATAAGGACCTCTCGGAGTTGGAAGGGTTGTCGTTTCTCCATCAGCTTGGGTCCTACCCATACAATGACGAGATAGGCCAGGACCATGAAGGAACCGGGCCAGGCGCTGTCCATCAATAACCAGCCATCGGCCCGTGGATCTGAACAGATTCAAATAATTATGATTAAGACTTAAAGCCTATCTGCACTAATTTGGTAGCTTTAAGAAGTGCAGTGGGGCTTTAACATGTTCAAAATGCATACAATACTTGAATGCCCCAACTATCATGCATTGCAAATGAGAATCTAATAATTCCTCAGTACAACCCAATCAAAATATAAAAAAGTCTATTTATAAAGTTATTTGTACTTGATGATTTGGAATTGACATACCGGTAACTAATAAATACAATATTCATGAAAACAATACTCAATTTATTAAAATATGAATACTTTTAATAAGGTAATTGGACAATGGGGTAGGTGAAGAGAGAATAACTCTTCTCCATTTCGTACAAAATTAAAATATATTAATATTTTTAAATACCACTCACCTTTATGTTCTTCAACTAATTGATCCCATCTTTGAATGTATTCCATAATAATTTGAGCCATCTGCAGAAAGACGTGTAAAAACAAAAACAAACAAAAATATAAAAATATAAATATAAGTCCTCCGACAATGCATCATGGGAGTACTTTGATAAGTTTTCAACTATACCAGAGAGGCCAGCCATGCATGCACGTTACATGCACCACTGCATGTGCTGTGACTGTATACACCACCGTTATTTCAAGCAGGGTGCCGCGAGACATCTCTAGTGCTGCGTGAGTAATAAATTATATTAATTTTTTTGTTTAAGAATAACATCTTTTGTGCTTGTTTGCTTGTCCCCCTCTCAAAATTTAGAGATGTCACTTGATGTGTGTCTCCCTCCTTTGTCTACTAGATTCTGGAAACAAATTCTGCATTCTGAGAATGTTATATGGGATTGCTGTGATTACTTTTAGTTAGTTAAACTTGATACAGCACAACTCCACCTTTTCAAAAGAGATTCCCAGAAGTGTAGCCAATGAAATTGTGTACCTCCTTGCTACTACCGGTAATCTCCAACCAATTAGTGCTCAAATCCATGTCAACAAACTTTTCCAGCTTGGACAACTTCTTACGCGTCACCATAGCTGCTTTAATTATGTCGTTTACATTAATCAGAATGTGGAACTGGAACAACCTTCTGCACATCCTGTCTATTTACAATCTGCCAAACATCGTATAGGCCATAGCATTTATATAGGCATGGCATTAATCAGTAGGGGCGCTGGTCCGTGAATAAGGTTTGTGGGCATTTAACGAGGATCGTCTTCGTAAAAGCGGACAGATGCGTCCGCAAAAATAAGGAAATAAATCTTGGAAAAATACCCCGAAAAAGATAAGAAAATTGACACGAAGCAGGTAACGTAACAACTAACAAACATATCAACTTTTAAATCATTACCTTTATTTGGACATTTGAAGAATATTTACTTCATTTAGGGTATGTTTTAGTAAGGTGTCTCCACGCCAGACTTACGGGTCAAAGTTTGGATAGACTTTTGAACTAGTGCCAAAATCATTAGCACTTAGATTCTAGTTCCGTCCGAAAGATATTACGAGAAAACTTCAGAAAAAACTTACAGCAATTTTCAGAATACCACCCCTGGATTGGGTTGACGCGAAATGTTTAATGTTTTGACTTTAACAAGTAGAAGGTTGTATTGTACACTTCCAATCTTATCAGCTCCGCTTGGCTACGCTACGGAGCTAAAGATAGCTGATAGAGATTGACGCTACCGACCCACCGGACATGCATAAAGCCATAGCGGGTGCCTAGCCGGTCGGCAAGCTAGTGCAGTACTCTCGGCCTCACTCCCATTCGAGTCGGCGCTTACTTTACAACAAAATATATTTACTTCGTGCTTTGCCAGCAGATTAACTTGGGTTACAAATTCATCTCAAGATCAAAATTAAGACGTCACAATACTCACCTTGTAATTTAATTTGGCTAGATCTACTTAGTACCGCCTGTCACTGTGAGAAATTATTTTTATAAAACTAAAAAGGGAAGGGCGGTGCAATCAATCTGCTCTCCATGATCCAGGGAGTGCTATGTTACAACGTACACATGCGCTGTGCATGTGTGCAGCTAGTTCACCCGGGTCGCGTCTTATTTTTTCGTACCACGGCGAGCCCGGATTCCTGTTTTATCATGAATATTCATTAGGCAGGGCCGGGGAAAGTCTCGATTCTCTTGAATATTCATGTATGATCGAGGCATGCGCAGCATCGAATATCGTGTGTAACAAGTACGTTGGATTAATGGCAGGCCTATAATATGACATAGAAAAGCAATGTCATGGTCATTTAGATAATACAGTCATAAATGCTGTGTTTAATTACTAGTAAATGCCAAAATGTCAGTACCGGTAGACAAGATATATAGCATATATTTCAAGTAAGAGTCTTGATAGGCAATTTGTGAGTAGCCTAGGCCTACTTTTCTGAGATTAATGGGAGTCTAGTTCTTTTCATGAATTGGTAAATAATCAGTTCTAGGTTTGCTTTTTAAATATTACAAGCAGAGGTTGCATTATGGTATTGAATATGTGATACAGTATTATAAACTGTATAAAATAGATAACAAGAATAGGCCTACATACAGACATTTATCAAAAATAAAATACTTGTGTATTGCACTTAAATTATTTCTATGATCTATGCTCACTTAACTGCATAAGGAAGAAAAGGAAGAAAGAAAAATGGGATTAGAAAGAAGAATAACAAAGTTAAAAAGTAAAATATATATAAATAATAAATGAATGGAAGAAATAAAGAATACGGAATAGATACCAAGGAAGAAAGAAATAAATTGCAAGAAAATGAAAAGAAGACAAAAGAAAAAGGGAAAGGAGCAAGATAATATTGATACCATATCTTCAATCTTGTTTTCTTTTATCTTGCCTCTTGTTTTTGTTTAGGCCTAGCTACCATTTTTTCCTTTCCTTTCTCTTTTTCTCTTAAAAGTTCTCTTTGGTTTCTTTCTAAAATAATGAGGGAAGGGGGGGGGGGTGGGGGACTCGATGATAATTCATCATTTGAAGGTTTACAATGTGAAGTCCACGAGTTATATGCACCCACTGAAGAAAATCCATGTACAGGGTTGCTGCAGGAACCCCAGCACCCACAGATCCCACGCATGATGAGACAAACTCGAGAGAAAACTACACATTCTTTCACATACATTGAAGAAAAAAAAGAAGAAAAAAAAATCCAAGATCGGTTGAACTCTTTTTGACCCCTCCCCAGGACGTCGATCAATTACATGTATGTGCCCCCCCCCCCAAACTCTGGCTACGGCCCTGGCGATAATTACCCACTATTCAAATCTGACAGGTGCCCCTTTTTCTACAACAAATGCCCCTTTAACTTCATAATAAGTGCCACTGTTCCATTTTCACAAGTGCCCCTTGTGATATCTGATAAAAGCCCTTTCATTTTTTTTACTTTGACACGCGTCCCCTTAAACTTTCTAACAAGTGCCCTTTTACCTTTTGATATGTGCCCCTTTCCCTGTTTAATAGGAGCCCCAAACCCAACCCTTTCTCATAAATGCCCCTTTGACACATGCCCCCTTTTCCTTTTTTTATAATTCCCCTTTTCTCTCTTTCTCTGTCTTTCGAAAACTATCTTCTGCAAGGTTTGTTCTCTTGACTGAGCAACCTGTTGCAATTCCTTTCTGTCTCACTTTCAGTCGTACTTGTTGCCACTCATTTGCATTCACTCGTTATCAACTACCATCAACCATTCCATATTCACTCCATTACTGTCCACATTTCAATTTCATTCTCTTCACTCTCCCTTTTTGCAGCCTTTCCAGGAGCTTTGCTAGAAGTAGAACATTTTTAATGTAGAGGCCAGAGAAACCGGAAAGTATGTTAATCATTTTATTCAAATATCTAACTTGAAAAAAAGGAAAGTGAAACATTGTTTAATTACAATATATTGACATAATTTTGTTAAAGAAAAAATTTGAATTTAACACTGGAAATTTGTAATTGGTTTGCCAGCCCCCCCCCCCAAAAAAAAAAACACAAAAAAACACACTCAAAACACAACAGTGGTACCAGGGTTTTTGTTAGGAGGCCCATGTACTGTATAATTTTTATTATTAAGAATAGTTTTCTCTTTTTTATTAATTTGACATTGGCATACCGTAAATTTCACCAGGAACCCCCCCCCCCTCCCGACACTGCCATTACTTCTACCAACAGTAATGCTATAATTCAAAATTTCACTTTCTAAATCCTTCTAATATAAACATATAATCATATTTGTACAGAGGATAAGATAAGAGGATAGCAAGCCCCCCCCCCCCCCCCCACTCCCTGTTTTCTTTAGTTGGGAAGCATCGAAACATGATTCTATGAAAGCTACCAGTTTGGATACGAAAGGCAATGAGGATTAGCAGTTTCCATATTTAATGCATTTAGAGTGTTGTCTTTCAAACCTTCTTACATACAATACTTGAAGTAGCAATAATTTCATAATCTACAAAACTTCCCATACAGAAGTCCATAGAGGTAAATGAATTTTAACATGTATAATTATAATCAAAATATCATTGATTAATTCAATCTTTGATATAGACTGATAGACCTTTATCAATCAAATTTGAAGGAGAATCTTTCTGCCCAGTCCTCAGTTTCATCCTATAAGATGGTAGTTGACATTGTTAGAATTTTAATGTTTATTCGTTGAGGATTAGTTATCTTTAATTATTTGAAAGTCGACAAGATGATAAACTTCATTAGCTTTATTGAATGTAGTATTCTACAAACATATAATACAAATAACAAATAAATATCATGTAAATATTCCAGTTTAAACCCATCTCTATTGTCCTCTTTCATTATATGAGGGTGGCATCTTTAAGACGTAGTCTCGTGTAGATATCTTCTGCATCCATCACTAAAGTTGTAGCCTAGTTTTCAGAAAAAAATATAACCCAAGTCTGTTGAATGGAAAAATGAAATAAGATATAAAAAAATCAACAATGACTAATAACATACACCCTGATACCTGCTCAGAAAAAGGAAGGACTGAAATTCACTTGGGGTTCTAGTGGGCAAACCTAAACTATTTTTTGTACAAGACTAGTTTAAATACTGACCGCATCTTAAATTATTACTGATGATCCCATTAAGACGATAGGCCTGCTGGAGCTCGGATCAGACAAGGTATGAAATAAGTAATACAATGTAATACAACTCGTGCTCATACCGGTAATTGAATAATACTCGGTTAAGTATGGGACATAAAATGACCAAACAACTTTGACCAGAGAATGTACTGGAAATAATGCTACTGAAACATACGTAATGTAGACTTATATTTCATCTATATTGACATTTAATTTTTAATCTAAATTACAATTGTGATATTAAGTCAATTATTCTTTTACAAGTCAACTGACAATGAAAAATATCTGTTTCAGATCTATAATTTTCTCCATGACATTTGTTCCACAAAAATTTATTGGGGGTACCTTCATGTATATTAGCACACTTGCTCGTATGAAGTGTAGTAGGCCCGCATCTCTAGATATGATCCCGTCAACATCTGTTCTTTGTTCCTCTCCTGAGTTTGCAAACCAGAATGCCTTCATCATCCACTGTAGAGAGGCATCATCCTACATGAGAGAAAACAAAGTAGGTACATGTACTTCAATTAAAAACTGATACTGATGGATACATATCAACCATAATACATCCTATAAACAGACTTTTATCAATCTTATTTTGTGTTCTTCTTCATCTTCATTGCTCAAGAAGTGAAAGTACCCCTTACAAAAAAAAAATAATGAGGGGTCCTGTGTATACCCTACATGTAGTGCTTACAATGTGCATTTGATATGGCTCTTCTAAACACAGGACCTCCTGTAAATAAGGATACATTTTCCTTTGTAAACATAGAAAGAAAAGACATCAATATTTGTATACTAGGTGCAGAACTAGAATAAAATATACCCTCCACTATATATGCTTGCAATGTCAACTTAGTTCCATTTCCTTTTGAGTGAATTAATAGGTGGTCGTTTAATATGTGTGTGCTAAATAACCTGATAACTGTACCTGCATGGGACTTTCTGCTTCATCTTGCAAATATAAGAAATGTTGTAATGTCCTCCTTCCAGCTCTTCAGTTTCAATCTTTTGGAACAAAAAGAAGAAGAAAATCAATACGACAATCAAGGCATCCCTTTCTCCTTAACAAAATAAAATAGATCTAGCATAATTCAAATTAATAGATATTTTTATGTCATGGTTGGCCTTAATTTTAATATGGTGTGGAAATCAACATTCCTATTTAATGAACCACAGTACAAAGTAAAACTAAATGGAAGATTTAACTTGTGCATCAAACAGTGGTTTCTATGGCCTATGAACACGAAGCAGTACTAAGTAGAATTAGTTTATTATAACAAGAAGAGGTGGACTACATACCATATAAGCAGAGGCGGCGCTCCGAGAGGGGGGGGGGGGCAGAGTGCCCTCCCATTTGGTCAAGTACCCTAAAAGTGCCCCTTTTTGCATAGGAAAAGTGCCCCTTTTTACATAGGAAAGTGCCCCTTTTACTCTGACAAGTGCCCCTATTAAGTTTTTAAAGTGCCCCTTCCCCTTTTAATAACTACCCCTTTTAACTTGGATAAGCGCACCTTATATCTTCACATGTGCTCCCTTTCATTTTTAATAAGTGCCCCTTTTTCTTATAAGTGCCCCCATTTAAAAATATGCCCTTTCCCTTCTCATAAATGCCCCTTTTCATCTATGAAAATAGTTCCTTTTCATTCTCTTAAGTGCCCCATTTTCACCTCTGATAATTAGCCTTTGTACTTTGACACATGCTTCTTTTCTTTTCTGATAAGTGTCTTAACCCTTTCGATAAGTGTCCCCTTTTCCTCTCATCATTAAACGTGTCCCTAATTTCAAGCGACTAAAAGCAATTTCCCACAAAGCTCGCTCGCTACGCTTGCCCATAGTTATAGATGTTATAATTATGTAACTTATCACAGATCTATTCAGTCTTCCGTTATGAGATTGTGCTTATATAACCCCATCAGGATTGGGTTTTCCTCTTTATAAGATGTAATTTTTCGCACTGCAAGCCAAAAACTGCAAAGTATGATACTTAAGCAATATCTTAAATGCTGTATTAAGAGAAAAAAATATTGAAATCATCCCTGATAATGTAATCACAAAATAGGGGTATATACCAATGCCAAAAAAATGATATATTTTCCCTCTGAAGGTGCCCTTTTTTCAAGAAAGTGCCCTTTTTGTTGGTGCCCCCCCCCCCCCACTTTGGAAGTTGCTCCGCCCAAAGGCTCCGCCGCCTCTGCGTATAAGTAAACATAATTGTCGACTACCCTAGGGGTCTTCTCTTATACAACGTCCAACAAAAAATAGATTTATCAAATGAACTGCACACTTTGGAGAAGAAAAAATCTTTAATATAGGTCTAGATCTAGAAAAGTTATGACAACTTGACAAGCACACTGGACACACACAACATCTGAACATTAAATAAATGAATCCTAGGTCTAGTTTGTTTGTTTTTGAATATTTTTATTAATAAGTTCCAGGTTTACGTCTAAATGAAATATGGTTTGGAGCCGTTTGATTATCCATGGTCACAAACAATTTTGGTCTAAAAGTTGACACGCACCAATGATGCAACTGAGCGAACGGATAGCACTTAGTCTAGCCAACAGAGTCGACATCTACTAAAGATATAAACAAGAATTAACCCTCTTGGATTATTAAAGAAATCATACTTCATAGATTATTTTAAGGTGTAACGTTAAATCTAGATTTAAATTCAATGGATGATTGGTGAATTAGATTCACGATGACGATCAAATTTGGAATAAAACCTGATCAGAAAGTTTTATCTTGATGCAGATGAGCACCGAAATTCCCCAACGTGGGCCTGCCGGAACCCCGGGGCTCTAAAGGGTGACATGAAGGCAAACCGCAGTCAAACTACTTCACGACGATGAAAATCAAAGTGCAATTTCAAGAGAAATATTTTCCTAGCCTTTTCCCCACAAATCTGTTGAGAACAGTCTCAAAATGTAAAGAAATTACAGTAGATCACGAATTACAGCTTTTTCAAATTAATGACTAAATTCTCTTAATCTACTGATATTTCAATCAATTACTCACCCATATGCATTCTCCGTGAACTAAATCTTCTCACTTTGTGCGAGTATAGCGCGCGTCGTGCATTCCCACCTCGATATGAATATTTAAGAGAATCGAGACTTTCCCCGACCCTGCCTAATGAATATTCATGATAAAACAGGAATCCGGCCTCGCCGTGGTACGAAAAAATAAGACGCACCCGGGTCGTCGTCATGCATGCAATCTAGGCCTGGCAGACATGTGCTGTATGTACTGCAATTCTGTGAGCATGCCCTATTTTCCAAGTACCGGTACATGTATGGCCTAGTTGTCGCGCACAAACTCAGTCGAGTCATGGTTTTCCAGAAAGCCCCTAAACGAGGATTTCTTCTGAAGCCAAAATATCGGGATTTCGCGTGGTTTAATCCCGAATTCACACCCAGACCCTAAGGCCAAAAAAAATCATTTGGTTGTCCTCGACCGCCCGCTCGTATTTTTTTTATTTTTTTTAATTCAATTTTTTTTTTTTTGTTATTTTTTTTGTTATTTTGTTATTTGTTATTTTTTTTATTTTTTTTATTTTTATTTTATTTTTTTTTTTTTTATTTTATTTATTTATTTTTTTTTTTTTTTTTTTGGGGGGGGGAGCAATCTTAAATGCCAAACATACCATTTTATGCATTTGCAAGGATCAAAATGCGTCCCATTGCCAGTTTGGTCTTTTCAGTACACAATCATTTGGTTGTCCTCGACCGCCCGCTCGTATTTTTTTTTTTTTTTTTTAATTCAATTTTTTATTTTTTTTGTTAATTTGTTATTT
This sequence comes from Strongylocentrotus droebachiensis, assembly GCA_035222895.1. Lineage (NCBI taxonomy): Eukaryota > Metazoa > Echinodermata > Echinoidea > Camarodonta > Strongylocentrotidae > Strongylocentrotus > Strongylocentrotus droebachiensis. Next base: position 68,201 of record JAVYIG010002660.1, on the reverse strand, counting down.
TGTTATTTTTTATTTTTTATTTTTTTTTATTTTTTTTTAATTTATTTATTTATTATTATTTTTTTTTTTTTTTTTGGGGGGGGAGCAATCTTAAATGCCAAACATACCATTTAATGCATTTGCAAGGATCAAAATGCGTCCCGTTGCCAGTTTGGTCTTTTCAGTACACAATTTATACTTTTTCTACTAGTGTCAAAATGCTGTTCATATCATCAGGTTCTGAGTATCATTTTAAAGCCCATCTGTACTAGTTTACAGGAGGGATTAGACCACCCTGCAAGGTCACTAGACAGGTGGTTATCTCATCAAATCAACTCTTTTCTATGTGTCTCTCTCTCTCCTTCAGTATATCATCTCTATTTCCACCAGGCCGTACTATTCTCTTTCTTCCTTCAATCATCTCTTCTCATCCATATTTTTTTCCTCTACACCTATGTAGGCTTTTGATTAAATTCTCTCTTCGACCCAATTCTCTCTCGATATCCCACCATCCTCTCTCTCCCTCTCCCTTTTTCCTCGATCCACATGCATCTCTCGATCTCCCTCTTTCTATCGATCCTCACTTCATCCTTTATTTCCCTCTCATATCCCATCTCCCCACCCCCACCCCCCCCCCCTCCCTCCTGATAGTGACATTGTTTCTCATATTCTTTCACATAAAATCAAAGTTATCACACCTACATCCACACAAGTTGGTGTTTTTTCTCCTTTATTAGTTTATTCTATTCCAGTGCATGATTTACATATTCACTTACAATTCCAGTCATATACATGTATGTATCACAAAAAATGCATGCAAATATATACAAAAGAAGTAGGAAACCATGTTGATGTATAAAAAACATTAACCGTCAGCTAATGTAATATGAAAAGGAAGTGATTAGCAAGTTTGATCGAAAATTCCCTTTCATCAAACAATTTCAAAGGAAGAAGTAATGGAAATTGCAAAAATTTGCTATTGAAAGCACAAGCATATCCCAATGAAATTTTTTCATCTTCCTGAATTGAAAACAGACTTCAAAAACAATAAAATTGAGATTAATGTGTAAAAACAAAGCACCAGAGTTAAATTCATCAAAATACACAGAGAATATGACAAAAATATTGGAAAGGCAATCATTGAGAAAATAAGTTTCATGAGAAGAAAAGTCTTATGAAATATCGATGTTGTTAACATACTATGTTATTCATCATGATTATAATAGGCCTAAGTTTTATAATCATCACTTCTATCACATACCAACAGCTAGCTAATGAGAACAAAGTAACTACTATTCTACCCTAATAAAAAGGCAACCTTGTATAGATATTGTAGATCAACAATTGACTGTTTTCCTTAAATACAAAATACAATTTCTATCACCTAAATAAGTTGTCAGAAATACTCTATCCTCATAAAAATAGCCTTACGGTATACCATAAACCAATGTCTCACTGTTCTCTGTATAATATATACTTTTCTACCCAGTTGTATGATTATAATGGCTAAATAGTATGCAATTTAAATATGATCATTACTACTTTTGTTATACATGTGTAGTCAGGCGCGTAGCCACGGAGGGGGGGGGGGGGGGCACGTGCCCCCCCCCTAAATTTCCAGGATCGGTTGCATTTTTTAGACCCCCTTTTTTTACCTTGATCGATTACATGTATGTGCCCCCCCCCCCCAAACATCAAACTCTGGCTACGCGCCTGTGTGTAGTACTAGGAGTATATATATTACATTCTCATAATGATTTCACACATCTAGCAAGCTCAGTATTATGGTTATACATGTATCAGCCAAATAATAGGATACAGTTTATAGGAATATATTATCACTTTTAAAGTTTTAATAAAGCTATAAGTATACATTCTTTCTAAGCTAATTCAACTATATATTCTATTAATAATTATTGCAAAATGCAAGTTACCGGTAAGCATAACGTTCCAAACATAGAAATATATAACTAGATTACATTACAAAAAGACATATCACAAACTCAACACAAACTGTGGTTATTATGACTTGAAATAAGATCATTCTATCTGACTCTATTATGTCTATCAAAAATTGTCACTTCTGTATTGTCTATGACAAAAAAACAAAATGTTTGGAGATACAAGATGGAAAGTGGAGGCACGACGGGGGGCAAGACTTGTAAAGTATATCTTTCTGATTTTTAAAAATAGCAGATATGTGCAATCAATTGAATGTGAGATCAATCACTCCATTCCTTCGGCAAGACATTAATCTACATTTGCCACTCTCCACCCAGGTATAGTAAATGGGTACCTGGTAGGAATTCATTGCTGAGTGCCTTAGGGCAGCTGGGCTAAAAAAGCGTGGGTAATTATGGTACCCTCTAGATGCATGCCTTGGGCATCCCCTGGGATGAATATAAGCATAATATAAACTTGTAGCTATTAACATGATTATTGACTGCTTAGCTTTGTTTAACAGGGCCCTTCTTTGAGGATGAAATACCCCACAAAACCTACTACTGGTAAGCCGACCACTATTGAGAGGTCTATCATCCAAAAAGGCTAGTTATCTATACTTAAATTTGAAATGTATGCTTCCAGAGATCACATGTATACAAATTAACTACAGACAACACGTGTAAATGGTAGCTCCAACCGCTCTCTACACATGTATGCGTAGTAACAAATGAAAGGTAGTTTTATCTTGGTTATATTAAACCATAAGTATTCACAAAATTAAAAAAAATAATCACACACAAAATGAAGCAAACATCTGGGGTGTAAGCTGTAAGTACAAAAATACATACATATCAACAAACGTAGCAACAAAATATAATGGCGGAGAACATAATGTACGAAATATTTGCTATAGACTACATCATAAGATTGCTAACTACACATCTATGAGCTTGTGTCAAAAAAGTTCAGCAATTGATAAGCCTCTATCAACAAGAAACACATATCACAAATATATGTTTTAATATCATCTTTTGAGAAAGATAAACAACATGAGGGGACCTTAAGAAAAAGTAATTAGGTCATTATAAAGTACATTAAATACTTGCTAATTTATTAACTGGAAAATAAAATGCATGCTTAGAGCTCAAAATTATAATTGCATTTTTACTAATAATTTTTTTTAATTTTACTTTATGTATATTGCATGTACTACAACTTGTATGAAATTCCCAAATAAATAATAATAATAAAAAAACAACATAGGAAAAGTAGAAGAGAGATGTCTCTCTGATCAATACATATACATGTATCATATATCGTCTGTTTTACGCCACAATAGGACACTAACTATTATCATTTTAAGTAAGGTAAATGCCCTTTTTGCTCAAAACACACACTGTATGAATGTATAAATTAATCTATTCTGAATATGTAAATCTCTATGTCAATTTGCAGTATAGGCAGTTAAATACATTGAATAATACGTGGTGAAATAAATTTACATTCTCTCTAAAAAAATGGCAGATTTGTTCCCCCTTTTCTTTTATATACATTGCACTACAATACACTTAACAAAAAAAGCAAAGAAGAAGAAGAAAAAGTTCTTTAAAAAAGAAAAAAGAAAAGAAAAAGATGATAGTCCTGGCTAGAAGTTGGTTTAACAATACTAAGAGTTCACATTTCATTTGATGTGTATCCTTTGTTTAATTGAAATAATTAAGATTTACACCCAAACTTAAGAAATACCTAGAAAACTAGTCCACACTAGTGCATTTAACACATTCACAAAATTACAATCTTTTCTATCCTGAATAATGGGACTAATTTAAGAAACCGCACTACACGACTTAGATGCAAAACTTCTACCGTAAATGTAAGTACAACATGGTTATAATACCCTTGTAAACTACAGTTTATATAGCCTCTTAATGTGTCACATACTGCACACAAAATATAAAGCCTCACTACGCAGATACATGATGTAAATTTCACATCTCATCTAGATTAACATACAAATCCACACTATTAGGGTAATTAAAATGGTAAATGGGCAACCTCCCAATAGGATTCCCGTTAATTCTGTTGAACAAAGTGCATGTGAAAGACCTATTTTGTCAATGTGTCTCTGCTACACCTGATACGTATCTCCTTCAAAATCGTGAGTTATAGGTCTTGCCTTTGCAAATTTATTTAATGGAATCATGTTTTAAGCCTGCAAAAGTTCACTAGCACCCAAAAGGCTTCTAAACATCAATCTACTACCATATATGCGTTCGCAGAATCAAAATTATTGTACAATACTTGCAGGTAAATAATATCTCGTTACTAAGTCAAAGTGATTCAAGTTCCTTACTTGCAAGACACTTCTAAAAATATACCCTGTAAATTAATGTACTCAACTCAAATTTCTCAACAGAATGATTTCAACTGTTTCCATCAGGTTCATTGTCATTTGAAAGCCTTATTGGTTGTAGTATACCATACTAATCATGGACCATGGTCATAGATTTGATTGAAATATATATATATATTTCACAGAAAAATATATAAAATGGTGGGAAATTAATACCCATGATTTTCATCTAGCGCTTAGACACTTCGTTGGTAAGCGCTTTATAAGTACCATTTTTATTATTATTATTTTATATCTTGATTCCTTTTGTGTCCAATACATTACCAATTATTACGGGGTAACAAAATAAATTCTCCATAAATGGTCCGACTTTGATCAAAGTTCTGGGAAATTAATACCCATGATTTTCATCTAGCGCTTAGACACTTCGTTGGTAAGCGCTTTATAAGTACCATTTTTATTATTATTATTTTATATCTTGATTCCTTTTGTGTCCAATACATTACCAATTATTACGGGGTAACAAAATAAATTCTCCATAAATGGTCCGACTTTGATCAAAGTTCTGGGAAATTAATACCCATGATTTTCATCTAGCGCTTAGACACTTCGTTGGTAAGCGCTTTATAAGTACCATTTTTATTATTATTATTTTATATCTTGATTCCTTTTGTGTCCAATACATTACCAATTATTACGGGGTAACAAAATAAATTCTCCATAAATGGTCCGACTTTGATCAAATTTCTAGAACAGCTATTAACCCATCACCTACCAGAACCGGTTGCCTTCTGTATAAAAGCCTATGGGTATGACAAAACTCAGTATTCAATGGGTAAATTCAATACAATGATCAGATAAACTAAATTCTTAGAAGTAACCTAGGCTAATTAGGGACAAAATACCCTGGACTTGTCAACATTTCTTGTGATTTGTGACCAAATGGTGTAAATAAATCGACGAAAATCCAGTGAATTGGCTGTGCAAGGAGGCTTGGGCAAAGAAAACAAAAACAAAAAAAAACACCAAATCTCCTTATGTCTTCAGTCGAGCCAACAGAGGGCGGCTTGCGTAGAAATGGCAGGTATTATACGCTCACCGGGGAGGCTCCTTCCTTATCTGCTTCAGGACTGCACAGGACAAAGTAATAATAATGATAGTAATTATAATGTATTCATAGCGCATTTTCCATATGGAAATATTATAATCATACACTCATCGACAACATGCCTCCAAAATTTTCTTGGCTTTTTACCCAAGGCCATGAGACATGTAATAAACTAGAAATCTTTTATTTTTTTTCTTTCTCCAGAGTTCAAACGTGATAGCACAAAACATTCACATGCTCATGCACATTGTTTGATAGCTACTTCCAGGAATAAAACGTGTGAGAGCTGTTTACAAAATATAAGCATTTAAGAATTGTCCTGATAACTTTCTCTCTCTTTTAGAATACCGGTACAAAGAAGCGATCTTTTGATCAGAAAGATATCGCATTCTTAATGGCCACACAGTGCTTTTTCCAAAGTGAATTTCACAGCACTACACTGTGTTTCCTTTTTTTGACATTGCAGACATTGTATAACATAATATAGACGCATATAGAGTAAAGTACCCGGTTTTCGGCCACTTAAGACCAAATCCTATTTATTGGACTCTTTACTTCCTATTTATTATCATTTCTTGTTCAAATCATGAAGCAAATATTATTATTATTTAAACAAAAAAAGAATCCCCCCAAAAAAATCACGAATTGCCATGACAATATTCATTTCAATTTTCACTGTTTTGGAGCCGGTTATCGGCCGAGCGTTTCAGTTTACGGCCGCATGTACAAAGTCAATAGGAAGCGCTCGCGCGCGCCGTGCGTTTCTGCGCTGATGTATAGCACAAGCGGGCGGAGCAGGTATCCCACGCCGGAGCTCCCGGGTGCTCGCCTGGCCGAATACAGGCACAGCGGTGATCGGAAGTTGGAATCTGAATTAGACGGACATATCGTGTGTGCGTCGCGGTGTGCGGCTGCATTGATTTAATACATGCGATGAGATACTTTTGAGCTTGCGACCAGCACAAAATTGGGCTCTATATCTGAAAAATACTTGAAATAAAGCTCATTTTATGGTACCCATATTTCTTACATACACGCGTAAGAAACTCGATTTTTCAGATTTGGGTAGCGGGACCGCCGATTACATCGCTAAAATGTGATATTTTAGGATATATTTTTCATTGCAAATGTGGTTCTTCAGTGACACTGGCATGGTATGGTATGTGTGGGATATGTGTTATGCTATTATGCGATGTATTTTAAAGTGATTTTACCATGTATCCAACCAATTGGCCGAAAACCGGAGCTGACCGATTACCGGGTACTTTACTCTAGTCGCATGTAATTAAAGTCAAGCATATAGACCTCTGACTCTGCACAGACATGTAAGACTTACACCTCAATTTCTACATTATCTGGCTGTGTGGGCTGTGCAGGCTCCTCTGAAGAAAGTAGTTCAGTCTGGAGTAGTGCATGCATGAAAGGATGAGTTAGTATACCAATGTAAGTTCAAATGAAAGCCAACAAAATTAAGAATGTGTGGGTTAAGGCATATTATTATTTGCAAATGAATGGCAGAAATGAATAAGAGTAAGAATTGTGAAGACCCTGGATGAAAATCCATCTAAATTAAGCACTAAAATTAAGTATTATAACCAGAACTGCTCTATTAATTTGGAGAAAAAAATTGTTTTCAAATAAAAATATGATCATAATTTTCTTTCATATATATATATATATATATATGTATACATGTATATTTGTTCTGTTTTCATATTTTGTTATGTCATTCTTTATCTATACTGTGAGAAGGAGGAATCTATGACAAAGTTACCCTGTGCTAATAAATAGAAAATATCATGATTTAAACCAACTTTATAAATGATCTTCTAAATGTAATGGGTGAATGATGATAATGATTCTGATGTAACAACAAGAAAGTTGGATGTCGCGACAGATTGCTACCAATTTTAAGGGCCATCTTCAAGAAAGAATGACCATCAAATGATTGTTGATTGATTTCATTCATTATGAAAAAAATAAATATCATATACCACTCATCACCATGTCTAGAAGTTGTTAGAATTAGTTTTTCCACAAAAGTGTGACATATGAAATATGATATTAATTTTTTTCTATTAAATATGATAATCAGAATGACATGCAAGTTTCATAGAAGATGTCACATCATCCATGCATTGAAGAGAAAGGGAAAGGGAGAGAGAGAATCAGAGAAATATAGAAGAGAAGAGGTAGAACCAGAGAGAGAAATAGAGAGAGAGAGAAAGAGAGAGAGAGAGAGAGAGAGAGAGAGAGAGAGAGGGGTGAGAGAGGGGGGGAGAGGGGGGGAGAGAGGGGGGGAGAGGGGGGGGGGGGGAGGGTTGGAAAAGTGAGGGCTGGGGGGGGGGGGGAGGGCAGAAGAGTGATAAGAGAGACAGATAAGTTTTTTTTTTTTAATGAATAAAGGAAGAGAGTGGTAGAGGAAGGAGAAGAGAGAGGGGGATTAAAAGAAGAGAAATAGGTAAGAGATATATCGGAGAGTGTGAAAAAAGGCGTTCCCAAAGAAAATAAGAAAAATATCTTCGTAAAGGAAGAGAGTGGTAGAATAAAAGAGTGGTAGAGACAAAGAGAATTAAGACAGACAGTAATAGAAAGGCATAGCAAGCAAAAAGGAAATAAAGAGACAGAGAGAGACAGAGAGAGAGAGATAGAGTATGTGGGAAGCAAAAGAGAAAGGAAGAGAAAGAGAGAGAGAAAGAGAGAGAGATAGAGAGATAGAAAGAGATAAAGGAAGAGAGAGAGAGACTTACAGCAGGTTTAGCAGAGTCGGGTTGATCCTCCGCATCAGAAGGAACAGACTAGGATGGAACATTACAA
>JAVYIG010002660.1:0-55000 GCA_035222895.1 Strongylocentrotus droebachiensis | reverse complement strand
TTGGTCTCGACTGGTTCCTCAGTTGGCACCCTTGTTCGTTTCTTGTTCTCCAGGCCATCGATCGCATCGGTGCTGTTACTCACAAATTCCTGCATTACAAAGGAGGGAGAAAAAAGTTGGGATTATAAAAAAAGTAGTACAAGTATCTCAAGAAGCTTACAGACTTCAGCAGACAAGCTATTAAGCTTACCCCCCCCCCCCCCACCATTATGCTATTAAGATCATGTATCATGTATTACAAATTAGATTTGTAATAGGATAGAACAGTGGCGTGGTCAGGATTTACAAGAATAAGAGGGGGGGGGGGGGGAGTGGGTAAGAGATAAAGCAAGGAAAGTGTAAAAGCATTTTCGTAATTCATTGAGACATATAATGTGATATTTGCTATAGAGCAAGAACAAAATATTCGCTATAAAGCAAGAACAAAATATTTTCATCATAATTTAAAAAAAGAAGTAATAGTTACTCACAAAATTTAGTGCACAAATGTTTGTTAAGTGTCTCCTTGAAAATTATTACACTCAAGTGTTACAAATAATTGTTTTTCAAATAGTCAGAATGCAAATTGCATTCATTCCATGTTGTTAGGTAGGACAAGCTATAATGGTTGTCCTACCTAGCAACAATTAATGTACCGTATGCAATTCGCAATCTGCCTATTGAAATACAATTGAATGAAATAATTTTAACATGGCACTTCACAAAGATTTATGCACTAAATTTGCTTACATTACAAAATGGTCCATTGCTACATTTCATGCATTTGGCCCAATGTCCAAAGTAATTTAGCCCGGGCTATTTTGAAACTGCATAGCCCGGGGGGGGGGGGGGGGGGGCTTCTAAGGCCCCCCCCCCCCCCCCCTATGATCTCGGCCGTGAAACGACCGATCGCCGAGAAAATTTGCATACATGTCAAGTGAAGTGTATAGAATACTATGGTAATTTCAATTTTTCTGAAAAAATCACTCATTTGCATATATATGGTAATTTATGCAAATAAGGTCATCAAATTCACATTTTTGCCCATAAATCAGACATTATTCATATTTTCTCACTACATATATTTGTTAGACCGTTTGGGATAATAAAACAACACAAAAAATTGAAAAACCAGGGTTATTTCTTATGTTATCTATTGTTTTGATAATTTCTTATGTATTTCTTTGTTTTTTTAACTTATGTATTTTATTGTTTTTGTTGTTTTATTTCATTTCCAACTATAATTCAATTATTTTTTAGCCCAAAATAAACACCTTAACTATAAACAAGACCAAATAACCAATGTTTTATCTCTTTATTTGAAAAATGAGATTTCCATATGTTTTGTACACAAATCACAAAAATGAGCGATTTTCGGGCTGACATGCAAAGACAAAAGGACACGTGACTTTGTAATGGTAGGTCCGATTTTCGAAAAATTTCTTTCAAAAGATTAGCAAGACTCGAAAGAAAAAAGTCACACAATTTCAGTGCAAGATTTTCTAGCGTTAAAAAGTTATCGCGAAAAATGTCGAGGGGGGGGCTTCTAAAGCCCCCCCCCCCCCCCCCCGGGCTAAATACCGTATATAACGGTGTATAAACCGCACTTTTTTGCCGCCGAAAAAATTTCAAAGTCGGGGGGTGCGGTTTATACACGGTACACCAAAAAAAAAAAAAAAAAATTTTTTTTTTTTTTTTTTTTTTTAAAGTTTTAATTTATGCCCCTCCACCTGGCGCTATCCCTGGCAATGTCTCCCAGCTCGGTAATCGGTGTGTTGACTCACCACTCGGAAACTAGAACAACACTCAAATTTGTCTGTCATCTTGGTTTGAAAGTAATCTTTCTGATAGATCTCAATATGTAGACCTAGTTTATAATAATAATTCCTCCAATTTTTCTTCTATTACATGGTGTACCACAAGGTTCTATCCTAGGTCCCTACTGTTTTTTAATTTACAGTACCGTAATGATCTTACACAAAAAAAAACAAAAAAAATCTCGGCAAAAAAAAAAAAAAAAAAAAAAGTTTTTTTTTTTTTTTTTTTTTTTTTTTTTAAGGGCGAAAAAGAGGGGTGCGGTTAATACACGAGGGCGGTTTATACAACGTTATTTACGGTAGGGTTAAGTGCATAAAGACATATAATGCGATATATTCACTATAAAGCAAGAACAAATTATTTTTTATAATTTTAACAAAAAGCAGCCATAATTACTCACCATGAGATCCCTATCCATGAAGTAAGGCTTCTCAGGAGAGCCGTCGTTGATGCGAGCATCCTCACAGAAACAGAGCAGAAGGGTGTCTACTGCCATCTATAGATGAGCAACAAATAGTATTTTACCACATGCACTACCTTTTTCATTTCTTTTGGTCTTCTTCTCTCACTCTCTCCTCTTTCTATTTAACATAAATACTAATTGATCTTTATAAACTATCACAACTGATATATATCAGGTTTAAATGTTTTGTTTTGCTTGTTGTTGATTGATTGATTTTATTTCATTTCATTTATCAATTGTTTGCATTGAGACATAAAATATGATATTTGTTTGGGAGTATGTTTTCAATTTATCATATAACTGTTATCATCTTCACATCCAGATCAGATTGTCCCAAGAGCGTAAAAATTATATTTAAAAAAAAAGGCTGATTTATGCGAATCTATGAGAATCAGGAGTCAAGTGCCATAATAGAAAACAGTATCTCAAAATTCATAGTATATTTTTAAAAGCAAAATTTTCATGTTATATACTGATATGATTCTTTATTGTAAGAAAAAACATGTACTGTAATTCCTATAAACATTGCATTTCTTAAGTAATTACTATCATAAAAGGGAGCAGTAAGTTAATACATGTATAATCTATTGCTATATTCTTCCAGTGGATACTTTCCTATTGCAGCCTTCCGTGTCGATTGCAAAGACCTATTCAATTTACTTACCTCGTACACCAGAAAAAAGCAGCTCGCTATAAAGTATGAAAAAATTCCAACTATTAATGCCGCAATGGCATAGAAGAGGAGAGTCTCGTTCGTCTATGATATATGTGGGCAGAAAGGAAGGGGAGTAGAAGAAATTTTGTCGATCAAATATCAATGAACTAAACTTTCTCCTGTTGTGATCTTTTTGTGGACATGCAGGCACAATGCCATGTAGACTGCATGCTGGAAGTTTGCTTTGGGAAAAGTTTGAGGCGTTTACGTTTGCTTGACTTTATGCAACTTGGTGTAAGGGTTCCTGATAGGCGAGCTTGCATGGACAGCAATGTCAAAGATGTGTGTTTGTACAGTCTTGATTCGGTGCAAGCTCTGAAGAACGATCAGGTACCCTTTTCCAAGTTGCATAAAATCATTTTTGTGCGATAGCGCTATACACCCTCTACTACCTTCTGTCTCTATCCACAGCTAAACAGACAAAGAAATACATAAACAACAAAAACAAATCTACTTTTCACAGAAACTTTAAAATGTTCATCATTATTCTTTTCTCAATTTCTGTCTTTCTCTTTCTCTTTTTTCTTTTCTCTTTGGTAAACAATCATTCTTTTTTTTCTTGAAGAATCCATTGCTCTATTCGACTATTTGTGCTGTTTGGCTACTTGTTTATCTGTTTAGAAGAGGCCGAGAGACAGAGGGAGGGTGAGCAATAGCTACACTCTTTACCTCATATACACTCAACATAGTGCCAGCAATGATGTAGGCAAAGATGCAGGAAACTACCACAGGTACAGCATAGAACATGAGCTGTTGCATGGTCTGCTCACAACCCCATGGAGTGCAGATGCAGCGTGCAATGCAGATGAAGAGTGCATTTTTTGAAAGATGACAGATAGACAGAAAGACAAGACACATATTTAAACATTTGGGACCAAGCACTGCTAAACAGTTAGAGAGATAGTCTAATTAGCTCTAAGAGATGATTATTTCTAAAATTGTTTAACAAGCCAAAAGCTTGATATTCCCCAGTCACTTCCAGTATAGAACTCTAGCTAGGTCAATGATGTTGGAACAAGATTCCTAAAGTTTATATTTAGAGTTTATTAAATAATAATTAGAAATAAGGATTTCACAACATTTTTATTTTATTTTTTCTCTTTTTTCCTGTTTAGCAGTGCATGATCATAGTCATGACAAATTTCAAGAATGAAGATGAACCTGACAATTAAATGTTTCTCAAAAGATGTTAAAGATTCAAACCTCAGATTTTGAGATTATGAAGGCAGGGTCGACTGGTTGATTCAAAACATTTTATTTCATCCTGCAGAAATGTACTAGTATTTCATGCGAAATTTGCTTAATAAAATTCAAAATGTAAACTTTTACACTGAAAATGCTTTTGAAATGATAAATTTGAACATTTCATTATGTAGCTCAGCAACACACAAAAGCTTTATCTTTTTGTGAAGCAGCTTTTCATTACATATTTTTAAGATTTCAAGGGATTTCAGTCATCATTATAATTCAGGTATAGTTTCAAGATGCTTTTTTTATAAAGTATAATGAATTTTAAAGTTCAAAACAAGCTTCATGCAACATGCAAATGGAAAAACTTACATAAAAAATAGTCAAAATGATAGATATGAAAAACTGTATGCAACAAGCACAAATTTCATGCAAAAGCAATTCAATTATAAAACATTAATACACAAATTAACACAAATCTAATGCATGCAATATGTCAAAAGGTGAAATCAGGGAAATTGTACATGTATAAAGTTGGTAATCAACATATCAGATGAATGAAATTATTCAAAAATATGATGCTTTATGTTGCAATGGATCATGGGAAGGACATTTATATATTTTTATAATATTCCAATAGTTCTGTTAATTTTACCACTTGGTCATTTTTAACTGGAATGCTCTTCATTTTAAACTGATAATGATTGACACTTCCGCTCATCTTGTTTTTTTTTTTCCATACAACAATATCTTTTCAATACTTCATCCTCTTAAAAAGAAGAATGAAAAGAAGACCCTTCACAGAGTCATTATGATAAACACTGCTCTGACATGAAGCTTCTCAGTACTATTATGGCACATTTCAATTTCTGGGCATGTCTCAAACTTCAAAGGGGATCTTAACTTTAGCAAACTAGATGCTTTTACTTTAAATTCAGATGAATGAAAGAAGAAAAAAAAAGCATCAAATTCCTGCAAATGATCATGTTTGTATCCAGTTCCCATGAAACATTGCACCATCATAAAACCAAATATAATCTGTATTTTTTCTTCAAATTTAAACATAAGGGAGAATAACTGTAAACAATATGTACATTTATAATTTTATATATATCAAACTTATATGAAATTCTAAAGATATCATAAAACATGAAAACTTAACAATTTTAAACTTAAAGTAATCTGTTAAAGAAATCAGTCTTTAAATAATTCCAAAATGGCATAAAACATATTTCACATAAAATAAATCACAATATATTAAATCAAATGGATTCAGGCTCACTGTCTCTTGAAAATAATCTAAATCACACAACTTTCACTTACAATGCACTAATTGTTTTTCTTGTTTTGGGTACATTCAATTCCAGAAGTTTTTTTTTCTCCCTCCCTTTCTCTCTCTAGAAATATAGAATCTTCTGTGTACTCACATACTAAACAAAACGCAACTGCAAACACCCACAATCCTGTAAGCATCCTTGTGCATACATGTATAACCCTCTCCATATATCACATAACTGTTAACACCCAACAACTAAGCACCCTTATGCCTACCCCTCCCTGTATTCACTCTTCTGGGTTCCTATATGCTAAATATCACATAAACGAAAGTACTCAAACCCTCACATGCATTCCAGAACACACTCCTCCCCATGCCAAATATCACATAACTGTTAACACCCTATATGCACCCTTATACACATCCTTCCCTTATTAATCACCCTTATGCCTACACCTCCCCATATTGAAAAACATACTAGACACCCAATACCTTAAGCACTCTCGAGTGTTCCCATGCCCCTACAATACGTATTCCCATACACACTCCTCCCCATGCTAAATACAACACCCTCCAAGCACCATGATGCACATCCTTCTCGTGCTAAACAACACAGGATTGCAAACACGCTACAGCTAACACTCAACACCCAACAAGCACCCTTATGCATACCCCTCCCCATATTGAACTATTGCAAACACTCAACACCCTGCAAGTATTCCCTTACACACTCCACCCCATGTCATTTATCAAATAACTGTTAAAACCCTACAAGCATCCTTACCCAGGTCGAAATTGAAAACACCCAACACAATGCAAGCACTCTTCAGCATACTCCTTCTCATGCTTTAACACGCTATTGCAAACACTCAATACCCTGCAATCACCCTTATGCATACCCCTCCCCGTATTGAACAATTGCAAACACCCAATACCCTGCAAGCACTCTTCAGGGTGTTCCTCATGCTTAACAACGCGCTATGGCAAACACTCAACACCCTGCAAACACCCTGCAAGCACCCTTATGTATACCCCTCCCCATACTAAATAACACACTATTGCAAACACCCAACACCCTGTTAGCACTCTCCAGTGTACTCACCCCCATGATAGCGACACCGATGGCTGCTGTGATGGCTACCACCATCAGCTTACCCAGGAACAGTACAAAGTCACCCACACAGTTAATGGCCGCCACACGCAGGGCATTGGACAGCAGCACTGTGAAGGCCTGCAACAAACAAAATATAAAGCTCACACAGTCAAACCTGTCTACAGCAACCACCCAAGGGAAACCCCAAAAGTGATCTTTGTAGACAGGTTCCTTTAGTACATGTTTCAATGAGAAACCATTTTCAAGGGAAACAAAAAATGTGCTTGTTGTAGACAGGTGGTCTTTGTAGACAGGTGGTCACTAAAGCAGGTTTGACGGTACAATGATATATGAAAATCATTAATATTCTAGTGAAACTTAGATTGTATAGTCAAACCTGCTTTAGTGACCACCTGTCTACAAAGACCATTTTTCGTTTCCCCTGAAAATTGTGAATTCTCATTGAAACATGTACTTTAGGCACCTGACTTAAAAGACCATCTGCCTATAAAGACCACTTTTCTTGTCTCGCTTGGGTGGTCTTTATAGACAGGTTTCACTGCATCTAACTGAAGATGGAAAGGGTCTGCCATCCTCCATTAATTTTCATTGAGTTTTTAATTATATGCAAATTTGGACTGTCAAGGCTTTCAAAGTGTTCAGTCAAGACTAAAGACCATTTCTCGGTTTGTATCCTCTCAAGTAAAAATTCATCAGTTTTTACATAATTAGAAAATAAGAAAAATACAAGAGAGAAATATCCGCCTACTAGCCAGAGAGGAATGATAGCAAACACCTTCTGTAATAATTCCATCAATATTATTACAGGGAAAATCAGAAGAGTAGAGAGAGAAAGAGAAGAAAAAAAGAAACCTCAGCTAATTTTTGATTGTCAAATACACTCATATTCAAGCAAATAATGATTGTACATAAGTGAGTAGGTTCACGCTAAGTTTACTTATTTCATTTATTTTTTCTATCATGTATGTTTCCTATCAAATATTCGCAGGAGTGAAAGTAGAAAGTGTTTTTACCTTTGCTGCAGAACTGCAGAAACCATCACCTTCAATGGCTGTATAAAAACAACAACAGTAACACAAAAACATGAAATGCACTATTCTTTAACGCAGAAGTACAGGTATTCAAAAATGTATAAACACTAGCACTTTTCTCAGTACTACAAACAAAAATTGTATGAGTTCATAGAGTACATTTTAAATGTTAAAATCTATTAGATGGGTAGATGTTCAATAGATACATGTACCTTCATGAGTAAAATTAAATTTCTCTAATCTATGTGATTTTTCTCACTGATAATGGCACTTGTAAAGTGACAGTATCCAATACAGCTGGATATACATGTACATAGCACTTGCTAAAAAAACATGTCCAACAGATCTATCAAATAATTGGAGTCGGTGCTCTATTCTATACAATTCCTTTCCATTTATTTTTTCTTCTTGAGTAATAGTTTTTGTGACTTGTTTGGAACAAATACAGGTACATGATGGTTTTCCATAACTTTTCTTCATTTCATTCATTAAAACAACTAAAGTGAAACCAGAAAATAAGAACGCAGGAATAAGTGTTTACAGTTCTAAGTCATTCTGCTTTATTAAAGTTCAAGCAAAATATCAAACAAATTAGAACAGGCGGTCTGATAGACTATCTATTTGGCAATCTTGCCACTCCCTGCCTTGTGCCAATACACGAGGCGCCCTTTTATCCTTTTTCTGGCATGTTAATCCAGACACATATAAGTGCATGAGTAAAAAACATTTGCATTGAATAAATAATAGGTAAAGCAATCTACCGCTTGACTACATGCCTAGTTGCTATGTCAGGCAACCCGGTGTGCCAATCAGGCAGACATCAAACAAAAGCTACAAAGTCATTTCATTTTTTAAAAATTTTAAAAAGCTTCATTGTTGATACTTGATCACTCACCGATAACGATGTAGGCATGTTCATTCAAGAACTTGAGGAACTTCTCCAGGCACCAGAGACAGCATATGAGGCACTTGAGTACACACTGAGCCACAGGGTTCTGACTGTCTTTCAATCTGAAAGAGAAAGAGAGTATATGTCTTAGAACTTTGTCAACAGAATTTCTCACTGAAGCTGGATAAAAAGGACATATGTACCGGTATATACAAATCATTTGTCGATCAAAACAACTTTTCTCGCTTTCGTTTGAGAAGTCCTTCGAACAGTCTCCTTTTACAGTTTTGATTGTGTGGCTGCCGAAATCATGGGCAAAATACGTAATATATTACTATTACAAAGAGTTTGCTTTATAATGACATAAAGTTTGCCTAGGATATGACTGACATAGCAACAACTTATTGCAAGCAATGTGGGTTTCTTACACATATGCTATTTAAATACACAACAGGTGAACTAAATAATTTGCTGCTGTTAATTTTTGGAAGAAAATTTGTTGACTGGAAATAAACTATATGTAGAGGACGCCATTTTGCTCAAGAGCCCTTTAAGATCTTAAAATGAGATTCTGTCTAAGTACTGACAAGGTAATTTCATAAAAAAAAACAATTAGAGCTAACATTTTAGCTTCAAGAACAGAGTGGCTCTATCCATTCTGTGTATTTATCTGTTTATTTTATTTGACAAATACATTTATAACTACATGTAGTCTAAAGGGGCGTTGCCAGATAGTTGCGATTGAATGCAAGTTGCAAAATTTGCAACTGATATTTGCAACTCAACTTTCTTGCAACGCCCCACTAGTCTCCTAAATTTCTTAGAATTAAAGTTTTAACAATCAAATTAAGTTAACTAGATCAAGCTTTTATTATCCCCCCCCCCCCCCCCTCTCTCCCTCTTACTAATTGGGCATTGCAAGAAAGTTGAGTTGCGATCAATTGCAAATTTGTAATTAATCGCATGACTTATGCTTGATTTTGGGGATTAATTTGCAATTGATTGCAACATTCTTGCAACGCCCATAAGATGCAATATAACGTAGCAATTGCTTCAATTGGAGACTCACTTGTACTGGGTGTACATGAGGATAGCCCTGGGCACCTTGACAAGGACAATGATGAAAGATCCAAACACCATAGAGCCGATGTGATACCTGAGCAGTCGACCTGTGGAGCGCAGGATGGGAGAGCTGAAGTTATCCTTGTCCCTGCAAATGACACACACACACAGAAGAGAGAGTCATACAGAGTTTAAAGGTATTTACTGGAATGAATGCTATGGCATGGTACCTCCTCCCTTCTCTTACCCCTCCCCTCTTCTCCTACTACTCATTCCCTCCCTCCCCCTCTGTCCTCATATCTTATACCTAGAGAAATACCAATCTACAACATATGCAGCAATGACAAACCGATGGCAAGCCAGAATGAACTCAGCTGTCCAGATGAAACCTTTGGCACGTTCCCTCTCCTCATCCTTCTTCTTTATGCCGTCCCATCCACTTCTCCCATTTAACTCTATGCCACCCCTTCTCCTCTCCTCTTCCTTCCTTCCTCCCCCTCCTCTCCTCATACCCCACCTCCCTCCATACCCATCCTCTCTATAAGACAACCTGGTGGAAGGCAACAATGAACTAGGGGTCTAGATAAAGCCATAAGTATGACACCCTCCATCTCCTCATATCCATCCCATCCTCTTCCTCCCTCCTTCCCCTTCAGGTGTGCATACCTTGCTCTGTCAAAAATTGCTCTAAGGTCAATTTCAACCAAGGACTAAACAATGTACCTAACCCAAATCCTAACCTAATACAAAGTCCAATTCACAATCCCTACTGCTGGTGCATCATCAGATCACATCTACCTTCTCTCACCTTGTGAAATAACAGTCCAATTCGTAACCCCTATGACAAACTGATGACAGGCAGGTATAAACTCTGCAGTCCTAAAGCATCCCAAATCACTGTTACCTCCTCATCCTTCTACCCACCCCACTCCTCCACCTCCCTTCAAGCCTCTCCTCACCCCTCCTCTCTCTTTTTTTCCTCACCCCCCCCCCCCCACCCCCTTAAGTAAAAAAAAAAAAAAAAAAAAAAGGATTCAAGGGGATAAAATGGCATCTAACAGAATCCCCCCCCCCCCTTTTGGGTAAGAAAATTGGGGGAAAATAGGGAAAATAGAGGTAAAATCGGGAAGAAAAAAAAATGGTATAAAAAAAAAAAAATCTGGAAACTATCAGGCCTGCCTTACCTAGTGAAACACCAGTCTACCACGCATGCAGCAATGACAAACTGATGACAGACTGGGATAAACTCTGCAGTTCTAAAGGATCCTAAATCATTGTACCCTCCTCCTCCTACTCATCCCCATCCCTTCTTCTCCTCTCCTCACCCCTCCTCATCCTCCCTCATTCCCTTACCTGGTGAAATACCAGTCTACCACGCATGCAACAATGACAAACTGGTGGCATACTCTAAACTCTGCAATCCAGATGAAAGCTATGGCATGGTATCCCATCCTTCTTTTATCCCTCTACCTCTACTCCTACTCCTACTCCTACTCCTACTCCTCCTCCTCATCCTCACCCCTCCTCCCTATCCTCATTCCCTTACCTAGTGAAATACCAGTCTACCACGCATGCAGCAATGACAAACTGATGACAGGCCAGAATGAACTCGGCTCCCCAGATGAACCCGATGGCGTGGTACCACCACATGTAGCGTACAGGCTGTGGGGGGTTGTAGGAGATGTATCCATGAGGTTCGGTCACAATGGGGTAGCCTGTTGAAGATGTTGCAATGGAGACAATCGTAAAGTGATGATAATAACTGCTCGTTACAATAGTAGGCCTATATTTTTGTGAATAGAAGGTTATTCACAAACTGCTTAGATGAACATCTTGTGCACTGCCTCCCTGCATAACATTTCTAACCATACATTACTTTTTTATCTATTTAAATGGGCATTGTACCTAATTGTGCAGTCAAGTTCATAGTCATGTAGCACAACTGCATGTAAGCGAATGCTTTCTCTGAAATTAATTATTTTATAATGGTCCGTTTTTCACTGTTTACCTAACTGATATAAACACTCCAAACATATTTGTTCTGAGAATAAATTTTGGAAAAATCTAAATGTTTTTCAAAAGAATGACAATTTACACAACTTTGCAGTTAAGAAACTAAAAACGTTTCAAGGCATTGTACACAAGTGTTTGTTACAAACATGTAAAGGAGATGAATGATGTCACCTGTTGCAGAGATGGCGATGAAGACGATGGTGATGTAGACAAAGAACACGATGAGGATGATGAACGTCCAGAAAGGTTGGATGAGCAGGAGGGGCATGGCTCGGATGGCCTTGCCCGCCTGCCCAAACAGCTCTACAGTGAAAGCTACACGTTTCCGCATGACCAGGATGATGAGGAACAAGATGACCTGATGTGAATGGAAAAGCAGATGCATGGAAACAAGATGCATGGTTTTCTTAAAAGGCTGTTCACATATGAGGCAGTAAAGCGACTAGAAATAAGAGTGCTGCTGCAAATTTTACGTGCACATGAATAGCAGAGACAATGTTGTGGGGTGAAAACACGGAAGGTAGCAGTGCACAACAATGACCACAATGAGTATTAACACACCAAGCAATTATACGACCAAATAGGTGCCCACTTTATTATGGAATTTTGCAGAATTGTATCCTTTTTTACAAAGTCCCGTCTTAGATTTTGCCCCAAAATGACATTGACCCGGCCCCCCACTGTGTTATTTAGGGTACGCCTATGCTCGTTCCCTCTTTTTGAAAGTACCCCCTATCTGAGGACTGCCAACATTTCCGAACCCCCCTTTCGCGGGCCTTTTGCAGGCTTTTCCTTGCTTGGAGACCCCCCTAAATACGGAAAAATGCTCAATGTACCCCCCTAAATTCGGAACAATTTCTCAGGAGTCCAAAGAATTGAGAAAAAAAAAAGAAAAACCCCCTTTTTAAAGAAATCTCCGGGTGAAAAGTTAAATACACCCTTTTTTTTTACAATTCTCGGGCCGGACTTTGTCGCACGAAAAGTACCCCTTTACCGGACATTTTGGTAACACGCATGCGGTCATTCCGACCCCGGAGTGGGGGGGCAGGGGACATTGAGCAGTCAAAGGTATTTCATTATACTTCTGACATAATCTCTCTATGATCAATACTTAATCAGAAGAGAGAATATATAAAATGAGGACAGAAAAGGGCACACAAAATGATGAAGCAGGCAGAAGAGGTAGAGAGAGTGAGAAATAGAGACGTTTATCAATATGAATGGGCCATTTTCATAATGTTATCAAATTGAATGCAAATTAAGTCTTTGAGTGCCTTGTTTCAAATTATTTCATTCACCCGTTGTAAATAATTGTATTTTAATAGTCATCCTACCTAGCAACAATTAATATTTGCACTTCACATTCTGACTATTGAAATACAATTATTCATATCAGGCGAATGAAAGATTTGTAACATGGCACTAAGCAAAGATTTATGCATCAAATTAGATTGCATTAAGAAAATTGTCTATCGGCCTAAATATGCTATACCTAGCACTCCAGATCAATTTGTCAGTTAAACAATGGACATTAAGACTCTTTTCTTTTGGTTTCTTTCCTAATGAGGAAAATTCTTAATCAGTATTAGAACATGTCACATGACTTACAGTGAAGACGGTAGCAGCGATAGAGAAACCAAGGAAAGCTGTCACGTTCCGCTGGTCTGCTTCTAGCTGCATGGCTGGCTCTATGGCATCCAGAGCTTTCTTCTTCATCACCCAGGTCCACCACAGGACAGCTGTACCGGCTGTGTCACATCACGAAAATAGTTTGAAAAATAATAATGATTTTCAAGGCTCTGTAACCAAAAGCTAAGCAATTGAAAGTACAATTGATTTTGCAATTGATTGCACATAATGATCACTATAACGGTAATCAGTAGCAAAAATCAATAATTTGATCAATTGTTAAGATTTGTGTTACAGGGCCCAGCTGTTATATAGCACATATCACACATTTATCAATGTCGCTATGTGCTTTGTAAGAGCTTTGGATTACAATCCTTGCTCAGCCCAGCTGCCCTCATGAAGGTGCTGAAGCTTCAAGGAACTAATTCCTACCAGTACCCGATTACTACACCTGGGTCGAGAGTGGCAAATGTAGATTAATGTCTTACTAAAGGACGTTAGTGCCATGGAAGGGATTTTACCCATGTACCTTGTGATCCACAGTCTGGTGACTTATGGGTCATTCCATGAGGTTGGGGCAAAAATTATGTACGTTGGGATGAGACCTTCTACTACACATGGAAGAAGAATTCAGATTTTTGGTTAATATGCATTTCTTTTACCAGGATTACATGGACATTATATAGCATTACATAAATTTGGAGTCTATAATATTGATTCACCATGAAGCGAATTTTTGAAATGACGTAAAGTGTATTATATACGCTTCTCATTTCAGCCCCAGTGAATGGCAGGTCCAATCTTGTGTTAAGTTGCCATTCATTTACTTCTAAAAAAAAACATGACGGCTTTTTTCCCCACCATATCTGAACAAGCCTTTACTGATATATCTGAGAATAGCTTACCAATCGAGCCGATGACAGACACAAAGTAGATGACCCAGACGATGACCTGAGCTACCAGATGAATCAACACCACCATGATAAAGGAAAGGACTGTCAATGAAAAACAAGAAAAAGGAGATTATTGTTGTCATTTTCCTTTCGATTCAGTTATCAGCAGTGCAATTAAACTTATTTTGGGTTAAAACACAATACAACGAACCCCCCCCCCCCCCCCCGGCAAAAAAAACAGGTTAAAAAAAAGATGATTAATTTCACCTTTTTTAAACAAAAAATGAAAATGGCCCCCTCCTGGCAACAACAAAGAAAAAGTTTTTAAATATGATATTGGTCGCCGCGATTTTCAAATTCGGGGGGGGGGGGGGGGGGGGGGGCAAAATGAAAGTTTGTTTTTAGTGCTCACTAGTCATCAGTCCTTGCAAACAGGTAGTCTTTGTATACAGGTGATCACTAAAGTCTTACTCTATACTTACATGTACCAAGTGATATGCCACAGAGACCTAGGATTATCCATCTGGCCATGTAGAGGTCGACCAGGGCCTTAGAGAGAAGCTCCGAGGCATTCAACACACACAATTAGACCTTATAGACAGGTGGTCTTTATATAGCAATCACTAAAGTCTTACTCTTTACTCACCGAGTGATATTCCACATAGACCGAGGATGATCCATCTGGCCATGATGTACAGGTAGTCTTTCTATCCAGGTTACTATATCACACACACAAACATGCATACACACACAATTGGTCCTTATAGACGGGTGGTCTTTGTATACAGGGGATCAATGAAGTCTTACACTACTCACCGAGTGATATGCCACAGAGACCTAAGATGATCCACCGGGCCATAAACAGGCGGTCTTTCTATCAGGGTTACTTTATTAAAGGTCTAATTCAGTCCTTATAGACAGATGGTCTTTGTACACAGGTGATCACTTCTGTCTTACTCTACTCACCGAGGGATATGACACATAGACCAAGGATGATCCACCGGGCTATGTAGAGGCGGTCTTTCTGCACAGTTTTCATCATCACAGGATTTCAATAAGAAACACTATTAAAAGGGAAATTAAAAATTATAGACCAATGGTCTTTATATACAGGTGGTCGTGGGATCAGATATGCCCTACTCTACTCACGGAGTGATATGCCACATAGACCAAGGATGATCCATCTGGCCATGTAGAGGTCCACCAGGGCCTTAGAGAGGATCTCAGAGGCATTCAACACACACAGTCAGTCCTTATAAACAGGTGGTCTTTGTATACAGGTGATCACTAAAGTCTTGCTCTACTCACCAAGTGATATGCCACAGAGACCAAGGATGATCTACCGGGCCATGTAGAGGTCCACCAGGGCCTTAGAGAGAAGCTCTGAGGCATTCAACACACACAGTCAGTCCTTATAAACAGGTGGTCTTTGTATACAGGTGATCACTAAAGTCTTGCTCTACTCACCAAGTGATATGCCACAGAGACCAAGGATGATCTACCGGGCCATGTAGAGGTCCACCAGGGCCTTAGAGAGAAGCTCTGAGGCATTCAACACACACAATTAGTCCTTATAGACAGGCGGTCTTTGTATACAGGTGATCACTAAAGTCTTACTCTATACTCACCGAGTGATATGCCACATAGACCAAGGATGATCCATCTGGCCATGTACAGGTAGTCTTTCTATCCATGGTCTAAATAAAGAAACTCTGTTCAAGAAAATGAACAAATTTAGTCCTTATAGACAGGTGATCACTGAAGTCTTACTCTACTCACCGAGTGATATGCCACAGAGACCAAGGATGATCCACCTGGCCATGTAAAGGTCCACCAGGGCCTTAGAGAGAAGCTCTGAGGCATTCAACACACACAATTAGTCCTTATAGACAGGTGGTCTTTGTATACAGGTGATCACTAAAGTCTTACTCTACTCACCGAGTGATATGCCAAATAGACCAATGATGATCTACCGGGCCATAAACAGGCGGTCTTTCTATCCAGGTTACTTCATTAAAGGTCTAATTCAGTCCTTATAGACAGATGGTCTTTGTACACAGGTGATCACTCAAGTCTTACTCTATATACTCACCAAGTGATATGCCACATAGACCGAGGATGATCCATCTGGCCATGTAGAGGTCCACCAGGGCTTTAGAGAGGAGCTCCGAGGCGTTCAGGAAGGAGATGATGTTCTCTATGTACTCCTTGGCTATCACAAACAGATCCTGAGGGACGCACCGATTGATGATGGGCTCACTGTATCAAGAATTACAAATAAACTAGATGGAACTTCGACTGCGCGCAGTCGAAAATGATGCCTCCGTCAAAGAGCAATTTTACAGACCAAAACAGAAGAAATTTTTCAAATTCAAGTTCAATTGTAATCCATTAACAGGTTCTCAGAATATCATGATTACAAGCAATTTCTTATACATAAATGACCCTTTGATCTTTGACCTCATGACCCTAAAATCTACTCAGTTCATTGGCTCTGCAAGATGTCCTGAGTTAACTAGTAATCCATCTGTCAGTTCTAATGAGAATGCATTCACAAGCTATTTTTGCATACATAATGAGCCCTGTGACCTTTGACCTTTGACCTCATGACCCAAGAATCTAATCAGTTCATTGGCTCTGCACGATACATACATGATCTAAGTTTGGCAGGAATCCATCAATCGGTTCTTCAGATAACGCGATCACGAGCTGTTTTTGCATACATAATGAGCCCTGTGACCTTTGACCTCGTGACCCCAAAATCTAATCAATTCATTGGCTTTGCAAGATACATACACGACCAAAGTTTGGCAGGAATCTATCGATCGGTTCTTGAGATAACGCGATCACGAGCTGTTTTTGCATACATAATGAGCCCTGTGACCTTTGACCTTTCACCTCGTGACCCCAAAATCTAATCAGTTCATCGGCTCTGCAAGATACATACATGACCAAAGTTTATCTGGAATCCATCAATCGGTTCTTGAGATAACATGATCACGGGCTGTTTTGCATACATAATGAGCCCTGTGACCTTTGACCTTTGACCTCGTGACCCCAAAATCTAATCACTTCATCGGCTTTGCAAGATACATACATGACCAAAGTTTGGCAGGAATCCATCAACTGGTTCTTCAGATAACGCGATCACGAGAACGGGACGTACGGACGTACGGACGGACGTACGTACGGACGGACGGACGTACGGACGGACGGACAACCCGAAAACATAATGCCTCCGGATACTTCGTAACGGAGGCATAAAAAGGCATTAATCCTTTCTGTGCCCCTGATGGAACAAGTCTTTCGTGTTCTTTGTGCATGGCTGATCGTCAACGAAACGGAGTTAAGTCTTTTGTCAACTCTGTTTGTTGCTACGACAGGCAGCCAGTGAAAACAAATTTGATTAATCAAATTATGAAAATAAATGCAAGCATTACTTTAAACAAACAGAACTTTGTTATTCCTGGCTTATTTTTCCTGATTGAGGTGTCATATGAAAAGGACTTTCTAGAAATGTGATTTTCTCTTTGAAATTCAGATACCGCCTGCCAAATGACTTTTCGGTTTCCTCTCTTCAAAGTGTTCTTAATCACTCATGCGTGAAATATGCATCATATGAGTTGCATCAAATGACAGAAGAGGAGCTGTGCTTTACAAATATTTGTCATTTATTAATTACAATTGTGATTAAGTTATGATAAAACATCAATAATTCTCGGTTTCGTTTTTTTCTGGGACGCACTGTATAATCAGATTTCTCCAATCACTTCCAGACTAGCTGTCCCTTTAACAATTAATGTGATCACAATTCAATTCAATTCAATTCAATTCAATTCAAATCAAATCAAATCATATTTTATTGATTAAAATCCAAACAATTGAATTGCTCACATGACCAGAAGCCAACTTCACCTTTAACCTTTATATGCCTAGCTACTAGAGATAGGCAAGCATAGATAAGGGTGCACATCCCCAATGCCCACTGGATACAACGCAATTGCATGGATCACAACAATCTATGTACCACATGCATCTCCTAAGGCCTAAAAAAAAAAGATTTCGTAATGCCCTATGCGACCGACCCCAAAGTCTTGAAATTTACGCTCTTTTTTTTCAACTGTTTTTTAGAGAAAAAAATATTAAAGCATTCAAAACTGAGAAATATCAGCCTAAAGAGGGAGTTTAAGAAAAAAAAAAAAGAAAAAAAAGAAAAAAGAAGAGATTTCTGACCGACCGACCCATGTTTTGGCACCTAAAGGGCAATACAACATCTTTTTTTTTTAGGCCTAATGTTAATGAAGTGGGAGGCACAAACCTGGCATAGACGATCTCCGGGCACGGTCCATTGACGCCAGTTGCAGCAGTGCCATAGTCCGCAACCTCCACGGGATAGTTGCAGATCAAGGAATTGGTCTCCTCCGCAAAACTCTTGTAGTCTGCCGAGGAATTGAGCATCCTATCGGGACACTGGCTGACGCAGACCTCCAGGGAGTCCGTGGGATAGCGGACGTCCATGAAGAAGACATATCTGTGATAAAAAACACATTTCATCTGATTTAAAGATAAAGTTGAGTTAAAAGCACTGTACACAAAAAGATGTATATGGGGCTACAAGAACATGTGGCATAAAAATCTGTCCCGATTGTTATGTTACATGTCATATTTAAAATATGAAAGCATTTGAAGAGCCATGCTTTTTTCAGGAAACATTTTTTATCTGATGTTCTTCCATGCACTTGCAACAATGATAACGCTCACAAATTATTTTTCACCTCTTCCCAGAACTCAACCTTCTCTTTAAACTGTATCCTTTCATTTTTTATATCACATCTTAGTCCTATTAAATTATCATGTGAATCCACTGCTACTCTCTTTGTCTAAAAGAGTAGTTTTAAAAGTCTTCAAGATTTGTTTTGGATACTTATGCAAGTACATAAACATACGCTTCATACCAGAAACTTTCTCTTGCAGGAGAAATTAAGTAACTGGAGTCATTTGTGTTCCAAAGCTCTGTGCCATGAGGAAACTAAAATGCAACATTGAATTATTGCTTACAAAACAGCGGTAATTAAGAATTAGTAAAAAAAAATATGGATTTACAACCAACTATGAAGAAAAAAAAGATATATATATATATATATATATATTGCAAGATTGGGAGGGCACTGAAGGAAGGAGGGGAGGAAGGGGTAGAAAGGGAGGAGGAGGGGAGAGGAGGAGGAGGGGAGAGGAGGAGGAGGGAAGAGGGGGGAGGAGCGTGAAGGGAAGAGGAGGGGGAGGGGTAAGGACTTACGGTCTGCCCGTCATATCCATTCCAGACAGGGTCACATTCTCTAACGGATCGTTCTTCTGCCCGCAGATGTTGCCATAGCTGTCATAGCCGAAAACAACCCTCAGCACGTTACCGAAAACCACAGCGTAGCCTGCAATCAGAAACTGCACACAGAGGAAATGCAATCATTACAGGTACGTGTAATATTCATTTGAATCTGGTTATTTGAAATGATAGAGGTGTCGTAGTCAACTACTTGACCTGAAATCTTAAAGTACCCACTTTTCTCATAAATAACGGGAAAATACTTTTAAAGTTTATCTAGACCTTTTTGGTAAATAGTCACAATAATACTTTTAAGGTAATTTACTGAAATACTGAATTATCTTGAAAAGAATGGAGGCAAATATCTTTCTATATATATATATGTAATCTATCCGTTTATATATTTCTATATATGTAATCTATCCGTCTATATATTTCTATATATCTCTCTCTCTCTCTCTATATATATATATCTTTCTATAAATCTATCTATCGCTCTATACATCTCTCTATCTCTCTTTCTCTCTCAATCTATCTATATATATATATATCTCTCTATCTATCTATCTATCTATCTCTCTATCTTCCTATCTCTCTCTCTCTCTCTCTATCTACCTATCTTTCTTTTTATCTCGTTATATTCATACTTGTCCATTGTAGCTGAATAATACTCACCATGCCAATCCAGAATAAGATGAAAATGATCGTACAGAGGCAGTCTGTGCAGTGTCGATCCTTCTTAGAGTTCAGACGGCCCGAATCGGGCTCCTACAAGACAATAAATAAATAAATTTGATATCATGTGAATGGAGTAACATTAAAAATTAGTTAACACAATAACACACAAGGAATGTAATCTTGAGAGAGTGTCAGAAAAAAGTTATAGTTTGCGACTTTGCAGGCACAAACAACTTTCAATGATAACATTTGAAGCCTGCAGGAAAAATATGTTGCGAGGAGTTAGGGGGGGGGGGTGGTATGATGGTAATCACTGATCAGGTGCTAAAACTTCTCACATGAATATACACGTCTGTAATGGAGATGTGAGATTTTGGAGAAAAAAAAATTGTATTAATTTTAGGACATTCTTATCCTGTTTTTAGTATTTTAAATATCATTTTCAAGAACAACTTTCACTACTACTACATAATTTGCTTGTAAATTTGTCAATGGCTGATTGATCTTAACAAATGTAAAGGTGGTATATTTGTACAAAACCAAATAATGGGTAAGAATTTCTATTTAAAAAAATTATTTAAAAAAAAAAGAAAAAGATTTCCTGTGACTCACACATCTGTACAAGTGACTTGCTTGTAAATCTTTCAATGGCTGATTGATCTTAACAAATATATAGGGGTTATATTTGTACAACACAAAATAATTTCTATTAAAAAAAAACATTTAGAAAAGGATTTCCTGTGACTCACATCTGTAGGTGATCCAAGGCAGGCACATCCCATGATGGCTTAATCTCTACTGACAAATTGGCAACACCTGAGAGGATGAGTCACAATGACAAAGGTAGGATATCACACCTGAAACCAGAGTGCTAGGGGTGAGATAGAAAGGAAATGATCGTTAATACACAAGTATACACGACTATCAGGAGACAAACAAAATCAAGCCATATATACTGTATGTGGATAAGGAAGGTCTCTTTTCTAATTGTTTCTTCCTTTTCTTTTTCTGTCTCCCTTTCCTCCTTCTTTCTCCCTTTTTTTATTCTCTCGATCTTCCTTTTCTCCTTCTTTCTCCCTTTTCTCCTTCTCTATCCCTTTTCCTCTCTTCTTCTTTTTTTGTGTTTTGGAGGGGCGACCACCTCCACCACCCTAGACAAGCTTGTCTACGATCCTGTTTTTGAGCACATTTAAAATTTAGCATTTTGAGTCACATTATATTATGTCCCTCAAATTAAAACTGTGAATTTCTAATGAATTTGCTTTAAGATGACACTTTGAACCTTTCTCAGTGGGGAAGAAGTATATCAGCAAATTGTCAAGTGTGGAAACGGAGAAACAGTACATCATGTTTTAAATGCATGACTCATATGAAGGGTGATTTACCTGGCGTCATGAAAACATTCTATTGTAACTTGCTGTATTTATTCAAGAAGGCATGGCATCGCTTCTATATAATTGCTATTATGTACGCAGCCTTGAATGTAGATCGATGGACAAAAGAAGATATTTCCATCATTCCCCTTGAGTGTCCCCAATTCCAAACTAAGCTTGTTCCAGACATTTGTGTGTTCTTGAAAAATGCTAGGAAATTCTTGTACTCGAGTCTAGACTCTAGAATTATCAGTTCCTTTCTTGTCTTATCTTGTATTTGTCTATACTGCACCAACCGCCACTTAGAATAATATGCGTTGCTGGTGCATTGGTGTGATTTAAAGGATTCGCTATCAGGGGCAGATTTAATATCCGATTAGAACATAGAAGTTAAAAGGAGTTCCAAATCAAGATGTTTTTGCATGAGCCTGCATGGGTAGAGTGAGTAAATAAAGTGGCAGCCGGCAGCAATGTTTGTTGGTCTGGATGGTGTTCTACATGAAGCTCAAGTGCCTATTGTTGTGATTTCACTGGTGCCAGTGGAGCTGGAGGTGACTTATACAATTTATATTTGACATAATTTAATTAGTGTCAATGACAAATGACTGAGTCACAGCACAGTGAATGAGTTTCTAAAATTAAACCAAGATTGGCATGAGTCTGGCTAGACCGAATTTTTCTGTCTCTTTCATTCGTTAGCCTCTGATTTGGGTAAGGTACGTCGGCTCTCTCTTTAGAGACAGAACAGCCCTATACGCTTTAGTGTACGCGCGTTTGTGTAAAGAAACGTTACACAAAACTTGGCCAAACTTAATCCCTAATTTTGATATTTTACCGGATGCGTATCCGATGCATTTAAAGTCCTAAATTAGATAAATGCTTAACTACTTCGGTTCCACTTACCAACTTGAATCCGTTTAATGGTCCCTTTTCAGGAAATTATGGGTCAAGATCGACATCCATGAAGAAAATCTTGCAGCCGGGTCTCATTCTTTCTAGTGTTCGCCGAAGGCAAAATGATTATACAGGAAAAAACTGTGCATGTCATTACGAACTTGTAGCTCGCGTGCACAGTTTTTCCGTTATAATCAATTTGCCTTCGGCGTAGACTAGAAGGAATGAGACCCGGCTGCAAGATTTTCTTCATGGATGTCGATCTTGACCCATAATTTCCTGAAAAGGGACCATTAAACGGATTCAAGTTGGTAAGTGGAACCGAAGTAGTTAAGCATTTAATTTAGCTAATTTAGGACTTTAAATGCATCGGATACGCATCCGGTAAAATATCAAAATTAGGGATTAAGTTTGGCCAAGTTTTGTGTAACGTTTCTTTACACAAACGCACGTCCACTACAGCGTATAGGGCTGTTCTGTCTCTAAAGAGAGAGCCGACCTTACCCAAATCAAAGGCTAACGAACGAAAGAGACAGACAAATTCGGTCTAGAGTCTGGCAAGAGTGGCCTACAACTGAGTAGACCGAATTTTCCGTCTCTTTCGTTCGTTAGCCTCTTATTGGGGTAGGGTCGGCCGGCTCTCTCTTTAGAGACGGAAACCGTTTAATCACATGTCCTTGCTAACGCCACGACCAACTCTGGTCGTAGCGTTTTGCCCCCAAAATCCCCCAAAATGTCATTTTACCTCGTGTATATCCAAATGTAAATTAGGCCTAGGGTATAATAATTCGGTTCTACTTACTAACTTGCTTGAAATAATCCGTTTAATGGTCCCTTTTAAGGAAATTATGGGTCTAAATTGACAGCCGTGTTGAAAATCTTGCAAGTCGTGTTAAACTCTCGCTGCCGGAGTCATCTAAATCAATCTCATCCCTTCTAGTCTACGCCGAAGGCAAAATGATTATGAAAGAAAAACTGTGATAACGCCATTACGAACGTGTAGATGGCGCACAGTTTTTCCTTCATAATCATTTTGCCTTCGGCGTAGACTAGAAGGGATGAGATTGATTTAGATGACTCCGGCAGCGAGAGTTTAACACGACTTGCAAGATTTTCAACACGGCTGTCAATTTAGACCCATAATTTCCTTAAAAGGGACCATTAAACGGATTATTTCAAGCAAGTTAGTAAGTGGAACCGAATTATTATACCCTAGCCTAGGCCTAATTTACATTTGGATATACACGAGGTAAAATGACATTTAGGGGGATTTTGGGGGCAAAACGCTACGACCAGAGTTGGTCGTGGCGTTAGCAAGGACATGTGATTAAACGGTTTCCGTCTCTAAAGAGAGAGCCGGCCGACCCTACCCCAATAAGAGGCTAACGAACGAAAGAGACGGAAAATTCGGTCTAACAACTGAGTAGACCTACAAGCATCTTTCAAATCAAATTTACCAGAAATGCATGAATTTGTCTGTATTATAATTATGAATATTAGTAGTAGCACATATCATTGTTTAGCGATTTAAACAAAATGCACAACTATCCCCCCAAATCCAACCTCTCTCATACCACATCACATTGCATGCACGGGACTGGGCCTGGTTGAGCTTCATATTAATTTTGATCGAAAGCTCGGGATATTCTATGACGAAAGCGACGAGAATAGCAATAATCAAGTTTCAAATATGAAATTAACATGAAACAGACATGAAATTTATCATAAACTTGTTCGTCAAAACATCAATATAATATCAAATCCGTCAAAATTACCTGTAAGTATTGCAACACAGCCGTCTACTTCCAATCGATGGGCGCGTCCGTTCTCGCAACTGTTTGTTAATTAGGCTTTCTTCAGAATAAGGCATATTAATTTCATAATCTAGCAGGTATATTTCTGATGATTTACCGTCAACCTTTCAGTTTTCATATTTTGCTTTATCAACAAAAATATAATTTATATAAGTAGTACAACCATGTCAACCAACATTGAACATAAATGAGAGAATACAAGATAAGCGAATTGCCATTAAATAATTTAAACTGGAAAGCGGCTAGCACGAATATTTTGTGTGAAGTGGGCATTATAATTGACCTTGTGATCACAACAAACATATCGAGGTCAGTAGGCTATACTTTATCATGTGGAAAGCATTCAAAGAAAGGAATAACAGAGTTTCAGGAATAAGGTTATAATAAAGAATGGAAGATATATTTCAGCACGAAGAAAGGGAGAAGATGAAGGAGAATTAATGATTCAGAGATTAAATGATGAACAATTGAGAATATAAGCAGAAGAGTAAACTCGTGAGAAGAAGAAGAAGAAGAAGAAAAAAAAAAATGAAGAAGAAGAATTAGAAGAACAAAAAGAAAAAGAAAAAGATGAAGAAGAAGGAGAGAAGAGAAGGAAGAATTAAGAAGAAGAAGAAGATCGAGAGAAGAATTAAGAAGAAGAAGAAAAAGAAAAGAGAAGAAAGAAGAATAATATTAAGAATGAAGAAGAAGAAAAAGAAAAGAAGAACAACAACGCCGGAAGAAGAAAAAGAAGAAGAGAAGAGAAGGAATTAAGAAGAAGTCGAGATAAGAATAGAAGAAGAAGAAGATGGAAAAGAAGAAGAAGAAGATGGAAAAGAAGAAGAAGACAAGAGAAGGAAGAAGAAGTACAATATTAAGAAGAAGTTATACAGAAGAAGAAGAAGAAGAAGAAGCTGAAGAAGAAAATTAAAAGAAGTAAAATAGGAGAAAGAAAAATTAAGAAGGAGGAGAAGAATCAAGAAAAAAGAAGAAGAAGAAGAAGAAGACGAAGAAGTCTTTAAAGTAGCAGGCCTATATCTGACATCGCTTTGATCTATATGGATTTCACTCAATCAACAAGGATGTCTACAGTACTGTCTAGACACTTTTGTTTGGATCAATTCTATCACGGGCATGCAAGGCAGAGCGGTCGCTCGGTGTAAAGATTTGTACTCGCTTGACATAAGGCTTTGAAATTAAGGCTGACGATACAAAGATATAGAAGCACTGAAGCAGAGATTACTTTCAAACCACTTACATCCTAAACACAAATCGTTTCCGATCAGAATACAGAAACTTATCAGTGGTGAAAAGGGGCACTTATAAAAAGGGGGGAAGGAGCACTTATCCAAAGTAAAATGGGCAACATTTTCTATGTATAATGGGGCAGTCATCATAGGTGCAAAGGGGCACTTATGTAAAGGGGGAAGGGGCTCTTATTAGAAGAAAAAGGTGCACTTATCAGAAGTTAAAAGGGGCATTTTTGGGCTACTCAAAAAGGTGTAGGGGGGCACTATGCCAATTATGTATCTCTAAAAGTAAATTTAGCATCATACAGGTATGTCTATAATGTCTTCCAACAGATGACAAGGAATAGCTACTCAAGGAGATCTTGAAGCACCGGCTCATCAACTTCCTGGAGGAAAAAGACTTGCTGCAGTGCCCTCTTTTGGTTACCTATGAAACATATGCGGACATTCTTCACGAGTAGAATACACCTGTGTTTATCCCCATGTGTAGCAATGATTTTTGTAAACTGAGTTTTATTAAGTACTTAAAAGGAAAATACTTCTGTCTTTTTAATTCTGTAGCATGAGAGCATCTACAGGATTCTACGACGTCGTTTACAGGCCTATACTATATTTATGATAAAGAGAGAAGCCACTAATTTGAAAATGTTCCAAGCAACAAAATACTATCTTCATGAACCAAGCAATCTGTAAACCTATCATGAGGCACGAATTTGAAATTTTGTTTATTTTGCTCCAAAAAGTATTTCCTGAAAAGATCTAGGCAGGGTGTAAGAAGTAAAAAAATCTTACTTCATAATATCCCGTCTGCATCGTTGCTAGCATGAAAAAAAAAGAAAAAAGAAAAAAAGATGCAGAAACCAATAAATCAAATCAAATCAAATCAAATACTTACTTCTATTTTTCATGGGACAAAAGTTATCGATTGGCCATTTCCCTGTAAACAAGAAAAAACTTTTACTGATTCAATATATTGAAAAGATCCTGTAGGCCTACTTGACACAGAACTTGACAAAACACTTAACTTTTATCTTTTATTACAGGCTCAATTCTATCTCACTACAACCCCCCCCCCCCCCCCCCCCCCTTCCCACAGATGTTGCACACTATGAGGATTTTTTCGAGGGGGGGGTGTAAACATTTGAAAATCGGTAATAGCACATTTTTTAATGTTTTTTTTCTCCAGTTTTTGAGGAAAAATTTCGCAACGACTCAGCCAGCCGGTGAATAAGCGGGAGGGGGGGGGGGGGGGGGGGGGTAGTGGTATGAGCACATATTTATTTATTTTTTGTCCAGGAAATTGGAAAATTATGCCGACCGATATTTCACTTAGTAGGGGGGTGCTGGGGGGGGGGGGGGGGGGGGTAAGGTCACTTTTTTTTTCTTCACCCTTTAAACAATTTTTTTTAATTAAAAATAATTTGAGGGGGGGGGGGGGAGGTTTCCTCCGAAACACACACATTACAAAAAAATTGAGGGGGGGGGGGGGTTAAACCCCCTGCGTACGCGCCTGGTTGCATTAAGCGATTGCACATGCAGTGAGAAAACTCCACAGTCTGATGGTGGCTTAAATTTTGTTCAATTTTTTTTTTTACTGTACATAAAACATTTATTTGCTTTCTCAAAACAATAATCCATTCATATGGCCAAACAGAAAATATGGGTGAGAATGCACAAGATAACCAATACACAGATATAAAATCACAACACAGCCAATTTGATGATAAAATTATTCATTAAAAATTTCATTTAATGAGAGCAAGTTACATATACTGAATTAAGTTGAAACAAATGTCCATTTAACCTTCTGATGTATATATTTGCAGAGTAAACAGCAGTCTAATCATTGTAAATGGTTGACTTAATTGTGGAAAAACCAATAAATCAGGGGCCTGTTTCATAAAACTTGTTATCAATAACAACTGCTACAATTCTATCACGAATCTGCTCAAAGCCAATCAATTTCAGAGGCTCATAGAAATGATTGTAATTTGTTATTGATAACAAATTTTTATAAAAACGGGAATCCCTGGGGGGCGTTTCATGAAACAATTAGTCAGTGGTTTTCACCAACTAATATCATGTTTCACCGACAATTTAGTCAGCGCTGACTTAATTTGACCAATCACAGGCCTGGAAAATAGTCAGTGACAAAAGAATTGTCGGTGAACATGATATTAGTCGGTGAAAACCACAGACTAATTGTTTCATGAAACGCCCCCCAGGTCGGTGAAAGTTTGAAAGAAATCTGGGAGAACAATAAGAATATTATGAATATTTTAATTGAGACATTACTAAACCTATATGTGATTAAATATTGAATTGGGTAAATAGTTATTCAACATAAAAGTAAGTGGGGTCAACTCTCCCATGTGTTGGACTGGATAGGATTGGATAACATTTTCTCTAGAGAACCCCTAAAAGTTTTATATTTAGAGAACTGACCCACATCAACAGAACATCCATTCACAATTTCTGAAGCAGTTTATTTCCTGGGATATTCTCCCTTCATGATCATGTAAATTCGGTCTATGTGGTCACATGATTTAAGCGTTTACCAATTTAAAACCCTCACAACTCCACCCAACCCAACTTTTAAAAAATGTATCTGACACATATAGGATGACATAATTTGATAAGTTACAAATTAAAATCTTGTCCTTCTCATACTCAAACAATTTAAAATATATGCATTTATTGTTTAAAAATCCTATTTTTCTTTGCAGCTTCGTTCATGTGATATCGATGCTTCTTCGGATTGATTCCGTACGCCCGTAGCCGGGCTTCCGAGACGGTCCCTGCACCGACCTTCACCCTCCCTCTCATCCCCTGAAGACGCTTCACGTTCTTTCGAGCCTTCAATCCTTTCAGTTTCGCAATCATCTCTTTCTTTCTCTGCTTCTTCTTCTCTCTCGACGACAGCACATTTGATGATGATTCGGCTTTGACTTCTTGAGACAAAGAATGTTCTCCACTTCCTACTTCCGTCTCCAGTCTTTGATTGTCCGCTGTCTTGGTGCTAACGAGGTTGGGAATGATCATTCCGTTGGACGACTCTGTTGTCTGAACTCTGCTTCCCTTCGCAGTATCAGACAGGCTTTCTCCATCGTCGGTTTGGGCCACTTTCTTTGTCTTTCCTGCTCCTGCTCCTGCAGGCTGTTTTCTCGAGGATGAATTGCTCCTGCTTTCCATTGGTTTGTGACCACCCTTGCGCTCTTTGCCATCTTTCCGCCTGGATTCTGGCTTTGTTCTTGTTTGGGTGTTATCAGCATCTTCAGTTTCCTCAGTGTCACTGGCAAGAAAAAAAAATAAAAGAGAAAGAGATAGATGCAGACAATGTTCAAATTCTGTACTGAGGGGTGTTTCACAAAGACAAAGATCGACTTTAAGTTAGATTTAACTATGGCAGACTGCTCATGCCATTGTTTTCTCTCATATTTACTGGCATTGGTCTCTTGAGGGACATACAAATCATGGTCACACATCTACAGAATTTATATTTTTTGATAATTTATTATTGAAGGAAAAAATATTATCTAAAGATCAAAATGGTTAGAGCAAACAGTGGCATGAATGGCCTGCCATAGTTAACTCCAACTTGAAGTCAATCTTAGTCTTTGTGAAACACCCCCCAGGTGTCGTAGTTGGGTGGTCTCATCACTCTACTGGGAATACAAAGGTTGTGGGTTCGATCCCAGCACGGCACTCGTGCCTGTGAGAAAGGTTCTCCTATCCACCTAGGTGCTAAATGGCTACACAGCAGGATGCGTACAACGTGCTGGGATTAGCATGTGAGTGCCTGTAAAACGGGTGTATAGCTGGAATGGAATCTCCAAGGGATTGATGATACTACTATACACTTTAAAGTGCAGAATCATAACTATCTTCAGTGACTAGGGTAATAATACTGTAAGGATTTTGGTCAGTTATCTTGTAAACTTCTAACAGGTAAAACGCTTTATAAGAAACAGTTAGTGTTTCGTAATTGGTATCGTGATAATCAACAAGCGCTTAGAGAATTTGGTGGTAAGCACTTTATAAGCACTGTTTGTATTATTATTATTATTATCAAGTCAAATTTCTAAATGTTGGTTGTTATTTATTAAGATACAGGAGTCAAGCAGTGAATGAAAAATACAATGGAGCAGTAAGCATTAAATGAAGGATCCAGGCAGTGCAAAGAAGTGTTCTATTTTTTTTACGCAGCCCAGTTTGAAAATCAAACACTAACAAAACTATACATTAATGTAAGGCTCAAAAACCACGAAAGGATTAATCTTTGTAATTTGAAATGATCACCTGCTAATAAGCATAAAAGATGCAAAAACCACAATTTTGTATCGAACACTGGATACTACTTCCATGATAACTCAGTCTTGAGTCTTGAGTCTATCTATGTGCCTATTGGAATTCTCTTCCCAACGATATAAAAGAAGCCCCTAGTCTTAGCAATTTTAAACGTAAACTTAGGAAAACATTAATCAGCCAATACTCCCCACCAACAAGCCAAGCTCAAAAATCTAAACCTACGGAAAGATAAAACAAATCTTTCCTTTTGTTATTCCTCCTTTTTTGTTTCTTTTTTAAGAATAATCTAAACAAGCCTAACGACCTGGTGGTGTACCTGCCTCCTGTCCCCATCTCCTTCTTCCTGCCTTTCTCTCGCTCTCTATTTCTCTCTTGCTCTCTCCCCTTTCTCTCTCTCTCTCTCTCTGTTACTATATTTATCTTACTTTTATTTTTACTTTTACTTTTTCTTTTTTTTTGTATTCCCTTTTAGTGTGTTTTACTGGTATTAGCTTTCGACCATAATTATTTAAGCGTATCCATGTAACTAAGTCAGGGGCTTGCCTCATACAAGCTCTGCTTTTTTAGCAAGCCCCTCCGTTTTGAATTACTTCATCAAGGTCATTTTTTTCTATTGTTCAGTACTGTTTTTTCCCAATATTTCTTATCAACTAAATTTTGTTCTACATAATACTGAATTTACTTTGTTTATATTATATTTGACTGTATTACATTATGTCTGTTTATATTTTGTTTGTTTTGAAACGGAAATAAAATCTGAAATCTGAAATCTGAATCTGAATCTGAAAATGTGTGTAAGACACCAACCTCACACATCAAAAATGATACATCACAGCATCAATTGCATTTTAACTTTTTTCTTCTCTACCTTCTTGTTTTTTTAATGTTATGCATTCTATTGTGATGATATTATAGAATAAGCAAACATTTACCTTTCCTCCTGCAAGCTGAGAAATATTCTCTTCTTTTTGCCTTCATTCTGACCAATTTTCTGGAATAATGCAATGTCTCGCTTTTCCTCCTCTTCAGATCTGAGGGGGGAAAAAAACACAACAATTAATTATTTAGGGAAACTGCAAAACTACACCCGCATGAAGATTATACACCAAACACAATCATCAAAAAGGTTTCAAAAACTGATCAAACTCATCTTCAATAGGCCTTGTGGCCATTGACATCTGACAGACCTTATACTTTATTTCGCTTGAATAAATATTTACTATTGGAACCTATACTAAAGCAACCTGTCTATAAAGGCCACTTTTCTTGACTACCCTGAGCAGTCTTTATATACATGTTTTACTGTAAGAACCCCCCCCCCCCCCCAACTAAAAAGAAACTTACAAAATTGAAAATTGTTGTAATGAGTTTGTTAATAAAGTATTCTTTATGAACAGGTTCCACTGTAAGTACAGGTCAAGCAAGTCGTTGGATGCCAATAAGATGGCAGTTACTGCCAAATTGAGGAATACATTGCCGTTCAAACAAATAACCCTGATATATATAAAATCATGTATACGTCTTTTAACATTGCTTGTTACGTCATGCATTTGTAATCCATTTTTGTGTACAGAGCCTCTCAGAAAAACAGTATTAATACTGAGAGAGTTACCCTGTTTAAATAAAACGAATAAATATTTAAATAAATAAAGTTACAGTCGACGCGCAGGCCAAAGAAGTGTGGACTGACCTGTATTGACAAGTCTTCTTCAATGAGGCCCACTGATTTAATTCCTTCTCTCGAGAGTGGAGGATCTCGTTCGTCGTCAGGCCAAAGTTGTTGGCCGGGACGTTGCGGTACTTGAAGCGGCACGGCAGATCCCCGATCATGTCCTCGTAGTCGAGGCGATAGTACTCCTCGATGTAATCCTCAAATGATTTGTCCTCTGTGTGAACGAACGATGGACGAGACAGATGAACAGAGATACAAAATGAGAAAGAGTATTTAGGGAAGAGAGAGAGAGAGAGAGAGAGAGAGAGAAGAAAGAGAGAAAAGAAAAAGAGAGAAAAGATGTGAATGGAAATAAAAGGTAATTAATCAGAGCTGACAACCCCAACTGAACAAAAATCCTTTTCTTTTCGCAAACAAAAATCCTATTTTCAAAATAAAAATCCTATTTTTGATGGATAAGACCTTTTTTTTGTTAGGCTTTGTTTGTCAACATTTTGAAGAATTATGCATGAGTACATTTTACAAACATTTTGTTGAATATGCAAGAATTCGCCATGAATGATCGTTCAATGAACCAATGAACATCCCCAAATAGCCGATGTGAGATTCTTGTAGAATACTTTACAGGAGAGAATGGGCAATTTGCCATTGATAATAGCACACTCACACAAAATAAACAAACACATTCAAATTTTTTGAAAATCATATTTTATTGAGGAACATCGTACTGTCGTATTTACTTCTAAAAATCGTTCTGGTTGGCATCAAAGAACAAGCATTTGGAAGAAAGGGAAGTGCAAATCTCACCTGGATTGAATACGGGCTTCTTCTTGACCAGAGACTTGGCAAACATGGACATCTTCTTGCGTTTCTTACGGCTCACCCCCATCATCTCATTGGCTAGATTCCATCTTGCCTGCTCTCGCCTCTGACTGGGATCCATGCAGTCTGCATCCAT
This sequence comes from Strongylocentrotus droebachiensis, assembly GCA_035222895.1. NCBI lineage: Eukaryota > Metazoa > Echinodermata > Echinoidea > Camarodonta > Strongylocentrotidae > Strongylocentrotus > Strongylocentrotus droebachiensis. Next base: position 22,681 of record JAVYIG010002660.1, on the reverse strand, counting down.
CTGTTGAAGTGAGTATTAAAACCAATATTGAATACAAATTGAATTTAGATTCTTCTCATCTATAGCCGATGGTCATTTAAAATTGATCAAAGAGACAACTAGATGGAACTTCAACTGCATGCAGTCGAAAATGATGCCTCAGCCATAGAGCAATTTTACAAACCAAAACGGAAGCAATTTTTAAAATTCAAGTTTGATTGTAATCAATCTGTTGGCTCTTAACGATAATGTGTTCACAAGCTATTTATAGGCATACATAATGAGCCCCATGACCTTTGACCTCATGACCCTAAAATCTAATCAGTATATACATGTCTTGTTACTCGTTACTTTACCAAGACTGGTCCAAATTTATTATGATATTGATGACTCCAGAACCTTACAGTACACACCAATACTTACATGCTACATGATCAACTTTTTCTGATCCATTCCACACCTATTCTTTCACAATGCAATCGCATGACCAGAACTCACCTTTACCTTTAACTCTTTGTGAGACAGGGCCCAGGTCAACATAAATTATTCCACTATTTGGTATATATATATATCATGAATATTAAACATGTCAAATCAAATTTCCCTTCTCATATTACGTACCACAGATTGAAGATATTCTAGCACACCAGGAACCCGTTTCACAAAGCCTTTTTTCAATGACAAATGACAAAAATCAGTGACAATCTGCTGGTAACCAGTCAGAAGCAAGGATTTCAGTAGCTTATAATAAAGACTGTCATTTGCCAGTGATGACAAGTTTTGTGAAACAGGTCCCAGCATGCTGGGTAACATATGAACCTCGTACCAACCACCTACATTGAAATCTGGATCGTCACAATGGGGATCGCCATTCTCCTCATGATACTCCTCATCGTAATACTCCTGGTCCTCATCGTGTGCTTCACCAGTGCCTTGGTTTGTTCTCGTCCATTCGTCCCAATCCTCTGTTTGATGAAAGGTTCAAAAGGAAATTCACAGTCTTCCATTTGTAGGATTTTGTGAGAATTTATAATAATAATAATAGGCATTTCTATAGCGCCGTCTATCTAGAAATTATATTCCGAGGCGCAATTATTATTAACCTGGCTTTAGCCTAGCTGCCATTACAGCGCTCCAGCATTTCAAGGAATTAATTCCTGCCAGGTGCCTATTTACATCACCTGGGTTGAGTGTGGCAAATGTAGAGCAATGTCTTGCCAAAGGACATTTGTGCTATAAACTGATTACTTAAATTACTTAACATAATCATCATTTATAAAAGTCAGCATTTTTCCACTTAAAGGGGCTTTTGCGCCATAAAGATGACACTCATTCCCTCCACTTCAAAACTATTAGAATTCTTCCTCCAATGTGATAAAACAAAACACAGCTCAATCAAAACCTTATATCTTCTTTTCATAAATGTTATTTTGATATCTACAACGTACGGGAGAGGCAGAAAGACAGAGACAGAGAGAGAGTGAGATGAGAAAATATACTATTAATACTAGAAACTTTAATATGTATGAATGGCTGGTGAATTTTGCAAATGGTACAGATTTGCGAAAGATTCCTACCGCGAAATAAAGAAGTGGAATAGCAATCGACACAACTTTACATTTTTGCAATGCATGAAAATTTCCTGCCATGAAGACAGTGGTCCTTAACAACTCGCAATAGTTTCATGCCCAAAATTTCTTCAGTTTTACAGTAGATGGAAACAAAAGCGTGCGATACAAAATGAAAAGTATGGATATGAATATCAAATATTGCAGTTTCCTTACCTTCTTTGAACTCCTCCTCATTAGCAAACTGAGGTTTGACATGTTCATCCTGACCTTCGTATTCACCGCTAAAAACTTTCTACAATCGATTTAAGAAAAAAAGAGAGAAGATTCCAAGATCACACAGTGTTCTCCAAATTAACAACAATGATATGGGGGAGGGGTGGTGGTGGTGGTGGTAAATTGGTTCGACTTGATTGATGAAATGTGAAGGAGCAGAGAGACCAGGAGCGGGAAGGGTCTGTGTTGTGTTATTTCTCTACTTTTCTCCCTCTCTCTCTTGCTTTAAGAAAAACACCTGATGTGGTCATTTCACTAGATTTACCACTACAACAACTACGACCATCACTACCACAACTATTACCTTCACTGTCACTACAAAAACCACTGTATTAAACTGTATCACCACTTCCACTAACAATATTACTACCACTTCCACAGTCACTAATACTACTACCACTATCAGCATTGCTAATACTACTAATTCCTAATCACTACCATTACCTCCACCACCATTATTAAAAGTACCACTATCACAACCATTACCATCACCACTGTTACCATCACCACCACTATAATCACCACCACTACCATCACCACCACTACCATCACTACAACAAGTACAACCACCACCACTACCACAACCATTGCCATTACCACTACCTGTTTACATCCACAACCACCACTACCTCTACCACTACCATTACCACTACTGTCACCACAACACCTACACATTGCTTCTCATACCTGCATAAGACGGTCGTGTTCCGCGGGGTCAAAGTCTCCTTCCAGGTCATCGGGGTCAAATCCGATGATGTCGTTGCCCGTCACTTCCTTCAGTTTATCGATGCGCTCCATAATCTCCTGTTTCTTCAAGTTCTTGAGGTGTTTGAGATCCTCTTTTTTCTTCTGCTTTTCCTGTTATAATACATTCCCAAACGCAAAAAGACATTTCATTATACAGTCAAACCTGCTTTAGTGACCACCTGTCTACAAAGACCACATTTTAGGTTTCCCTTTAAAGATAGTTTTTCATCTAAAGGAGCTGTCTACAAAGACCGGTTTTTGTGTTTCCCTTGAGCGGTTGCTAAAGACAGGATTGACTGCAATAGAAACTCAATGAATAGGTTTGAAAAACAATATACTGTCGGCCTTCGTCATGCAATCGTCAGAGCTACATGTAATTATCAGACTTACAAGAAAAGCCGAGTTCAACAAAGTCACATGAAACTGGGAAGCAAATTTACAGAAGTATTGAAACAATTTTTTTCTTTCCTTTTCATAAGTTTTTATTGTAAGCATCTCAGTTTAAAACTAATATACCCGGACCCCTGAATCTGTTGGTTACAATTTACAGAATTCAAGAACGGAACAAGAACCCCTTCGGTCTACCACCAAATGAAACTACCCTGGAAAAATTGCTTCCTGGCAATTTACCCCCCCCCCCCCCCCCCCCCCCTCCTTAACTACAACCTAAAGTATTTCCCACGTATTTAGTCTGGGGTAATATCTTAGTGGGTACTAGTCCACAGGTAGTTGTCCATGGGTAATTACTTGGATGGAAGGGGGGAGGGGGGAGGGGGGGGGGGTAGTCATCTCAGGGTGAATGAGGGGGCTGGAAAGCAGTCCCCGGGGGGGGGGGGGGGGGGTGTGATAATCAAGGGTTACACCCCAACGTACCTGTTCTTGTCTTGATTTCTTGTCCTGTCTTTTCTCAGCTCTGCCGGTGTCTTTCCTCCTCACCGACTCGGCCACCGTCCTGGGATAACGCTTGATCTGTTTTATAGCAAATAGTATTATAAACAAAGACATCAAAATAGAATGAAGTATAACATCATAAAAAGTTGATTTATCTCATCACAAAGATATCTTATTACATAGATATGAGTGCTATATATATATAATCATAATGATTTATCTTTATTACATAGATATGAATGCTATATATATATAATCATAATGATTTATCTTTATTACATAGATATGATGCCATCATAAATGGTACATGCTTGATAAGGAGCAACAGCGAAACACTGTAAAAGCGATGTGACGCCATCAAATATGAGGACCACTCTGTAAATGTTGGTGCATTGTACTTTAAACAAAGTAAGAATCACATAGACTAAATTCACCCACTTTGCAAAGTCTTTCCTATCTTATTAACAGTACCCTGCAGTTTCAAGGTTTACTTGGTATCAGTCGTCGTTACCTATTTGTAAAGAGAGGGATGCTTTGGTTTTCATTAGAGTACTTTGAGGAATCCTTAACAAATTAAAACACACTTTATGTGGAAGAACAATAATCATTCCACCCCCCCCCCCCTTCAAACATAATCATAGGGTACTTGCTACTCTCTTGAACTCTACAGATTCCTTAACATACAACATAATAATAGCTCAACAAATAATCTACAGATGGTGAAAGTCAAAAGACAGGTATGCTACTTGGCTACTTGCTTAAAGATTTCCTTTAAAAAACCTATTAAATGGTTTCCTCTCCTGCTTTATAAAATATGTGTAATAAAGACACATAACAAGACTGTCAAAAGCATTTGTCCTTCGCTAACTTTGATGGACTGTACTTACAAAGTCTGAATCAGGCTCCTCATATCTGAAATTGTACTTCCTTTCAAAATCATCCTGTTCTTCCAACTGTCGTTCTTCTTCTGAGAAATCTTCCTCTTCCCCTTCCATCTTATCCTCCTCATCCTCATCCTCATCATCGTCCTCATCATCTTCCATATGGAAGCCATCCCTAAGAAGGAAGAAGCAAATAACGAGCATGTGTCATAAACTGAAGTATAAAGTTGAGTTCTGGTCATGCGATTGCATGTACCATTTATGATGGCAGTGTGGAATCGATCAGAAAAGGTTGATCATCTAGCATACAAGTATTCGTGTGTATTGCAAGGTTCTGGAATTATCACAATGATACAAGATTTGGCCAAGTCTTGGTAAAATTACAAGCACTGTACACAGAAGGATGTATATGGGACTACACAAACATGTGGCGTAAAAATCTGTCCCAATTTTTATGATGTTACATGCCATAGTATGCTATAGAATTGAAGGCATTTGGAAAGCCATGCTTTTCAGGAAACATGTGTTATCTGATGTTCTTCTACCCTTGCATAATAAAAATGATAACGCTCACAAATGATTTTTCACCTCTTCCTAGAACTCAACCTTATCTTTAAGATTTGTCAGTCCCCATTAGTACACAAAACTACACATGCTTTCAAATGGTTGGGGAAGTCTTGTGGATAATTGTCACTAAAGTCAAGTTGTCTTTAAAGGCCCACTGTACTACTTGTAGCTACTTGCCCCCTCTATATAGAAAACAATGCCTAATCGGTGACCACTGGTCCCCCACGATCCTCTTTTTCTTATGTTAATTTAAGCTGAGTTGATGGGATAGCCACCTGTCAGTGACCTTCCTGGGTGGTCTAATCCCTCCTAGCCAAACTAGTACAGACAGCCTTTAAGGGATATATATATATCTATAATTTTTTTGCTGAACATTATTTGGCCTTGTTGAATTTCTCTTCTATTCTACATGCAATCTAAAACACAGTCATATCACTTATATTCCACAAATATTCCATAGCTGTCTGAAAGCTGTTTATAGATATATTCAATTTGTTATAAAATCCATTTTCCCACAGTTGACAATTTTCTCAGTTTCTTATCATCTCATACAGGTCCAAAGTTTGATTTTCACATTTATAATCAAATGAAATGTGTTAAAAAGCACTCATTTCCATACATTTTTATCAATGCATTGCTTTGCTTTTTGTTGTTGCTTGTTTTGATTTGTTTGTTTATCTACATAGGCCTACAGACTCACCTGCCGGTCGTGTGTTTATCAATGTAACCTTTATTGAGAATAAAATCCCTTAGGAATTTCTCTCCATCATCGAGAGCAGGGTTGGTCCAAAACTTCCTCAGAGGGTCCTATGAAGGCAAAAAACAAAAACATTGTCTTACACAGTTAATCTTAAAATAACATAAACTAATGATATTCAATTCAAATTAGAATAACAAGAGAAATTAAGTAGCATGTGTATTATCCCTCCTTTCAAGAGTCAAATTGTGATAACCCTTTTTTTTAATTTTGTTTTATTATATTCCTTCTCAAGTCATTGGATGGACCTTAAAGGTAAAGACCAGTAATGGTCATGCGATTGCATTGTGAAAGATACGTTGTGGAATCGATCAGAAAAGGTTGATCATCTAGCATCTAGCATCTGCAAGGTTCTGGAATCATCAAAATGATAAGAAATTTGGCCCATTCTTCGTAAAGTTACAAGCACTATACATCGAAAGATGTATACGGGACTACCCTATATCTCTCACACGACCATGAGAGAAACAAATTTACCAAATATATGAATTAGTAGGCGGTTTCCCGGCAAATTTTTTATCATCATGTATTAGTCAAAACATATTCTTTCACATGATTGGTAATGAGAGCTTCCATTTCATTTTTTGAAATTGGGGCGTTACCAATACTGGTCTTTACCTTTAAAGGTAATACAAAGTTTTGGTATGGGGTCATGAATTTGGTTCAAATGAACTTATTGGAAGCATATGCGATCCTACAAAATACAATGATCGTTGTCGCAGTTGAAATCGAGTCTAAAGTGATGAAATTGTGAATAATAAACTCTTTATGTTGTATATCTCCCTCTCAAGATTGTTGATGTTGTTGGTGGTGGTGCTACTGTTGCTGTTGTTGTTGTTGCTACTGTTTATGTTGTTGTTGCTATTGTTGATGTTGTTGTTGGTGTTTGTACTAATATCATGTTGATTCCTTACCAGCTGTGCAGCCTCAGTACCATCTTGCCCTAAGGAATCCTTCGCTCCTTTCAACCATTCAATGTACTTCTTCTCCTCCTCTTCCTACCAAACAAAACAAAATGGTGATGGTAATGATAGCTCAGTATATTCAGTAACAATGATTAAATTCTTTCAACTAATCATTTAAAATAGTTAAAAGCATCGATCCTGGAAGATAGTTTTCAAAGTCTTCTGAGCTATCCTTTCAGTATAAAATAAGATAATGTTCTTATTTGTGATGGATTAGTGGTAAATAGAATGAAATGTTGGTATTGCTAAAAGGCTATTTAGACATGCCACACATTAGCCCGAACCGTGTAGCTTATATTCAATGATAAATTGATGCTCCGACATTGCTCCAGCGACAATTGCTCCTTGCACTATTTCGTTAAAAGCTGAAGGGTTAGTGTTAGGCTTAGGGTTGCAATTGGGTTTTAGGATAGGTTTAGGTTAGGATTAGGGTTAGGTACAGTGTTGGGTCCAGGGTTATAGTCCGGAAATCGGTTAGTGTAGGAAATCACAACTGAGCTATTGTCACAGGGCCAAGTGTTGTTCAACCAATCAACTATCTCGGAGGTAAATTCAATATTGGAGGAATCGTACATTGTACATGCAAGTTCCACGTATTTAAAGCATATTATTTGATTGCTCAGTAACCGCGGGTTGAAAGAGCCTTATGTCATAAAGCCTTCTTTTCAACTGACATTTGATATTAACCAAATATTATCCAATGAATCAGGATGATTATTGATTTGCAATATTCATGATATTCTAGAAGATAATTTACCTCATCAGACTTTGTTTTTTTCTTCATGGTTAGGATGCCGCCATCATCCTCCTCATCGTCATCATCATCGTCAGCATTATCATGGACAGCCGAGAAGAAGCTGAAATGGAAATGAAAATTAAAGACACTCAGTAGTTAGCTTTCATGGGGAACTGAACACAGTTCAGGTATTTACCCAATAAGAGGTGCTGTCAATCACCAGGATTAGCCTTCAATTTTATGACCAGCAGGCCTTATGTAATGTACTGCGGTTTTCACCCATTCCCCCATAAGGTAAAGTCATTATCTCACTTTTCCCTCACCCAGTCACCCGAAGACTCTCTCCGAGAGACGAGTGGGTATTTTTTTATTGGCTACAAGTTTGCTATGTGCAGACCTAGTACCTGTACACACGTTATTGATTTGTATCCACCAAGTCTGGTGTCGGCAAATTATGGCCTTCTGCACATGGAAACTGACGAGTGACTCCCTTTGATACAAATAATTCTATTTCAGTAGTCAGAATGCGAATTGCATTCATTCCGGTAGGTAGGACGAGCCGTAATGTTTGTCCTACCTAGCAACAATTAATGTATGACATTTTGACTATTGAAATGCAATTATTTGTAACAGGTGAATGAAATAATTTGTAACATGGCACTTAAAGATAAACTTGAGTTTACCAAACTTAAACTGAATGTTCAAGATAACAAATAAATGACATGCGCCAAACAATTTTGGTAGAAAATTTATAGTGGCTGAGTATTGAGCATAGAAAGATAAGGAAATCCGGGTAAGTTGGCCCGACACAATGTGCTTAACACAGGTCATTATGGGCAAATTGGAGTTTGGGTTTTTATGGAAGATGATGCCCAGTAAGTTTTTGTGTGTTTTTTTTTTTTATTACACTTGTTAAACAACCGAATCTACAGCAGGATAAACAATCCAGAATAAATCATAACTATTTCGTCTCAAAATATGATTCTCGTACCAGAGCTCAAGATTAGCTTTCACAAAGATTTATGCATTAAATTTGTTTACAATACTAAAATGGTCTATTGCAAATAACATAGATTGTTGAAAAAATGTTGCAATCGATCTCCAAGCTGGGGGAAGATAACGAGATAGAGAGATAACCCACCTATCTTTGAGACGTTGTTGCTCCTCGGCGTAACTAGGAGACATGGCCCTCTCACGTTCCTCTGCATCGTCCTCCATCTCATCCTCATCTTCTACATCATCAGTGAACTTTCCTTCCTTCTCGACGATGATCTTTCTCTCGTAGTCCTTCAGGTACATTGGCTTCTCTTTCCTTGAAGATCCCTTAGGTCTGCGTGATGAACCTGGCTGGTCATCTTCTGAATTGGAATCTATTTTAGAAGTAAATTGTTCTGAAATTTTAATCTTAGTAAACCAAAGTCTATAGCAAGGTCATACAGCGAACCTAGGCACTACCAGGCACAGGTACATGTAAATAATAATAGTAAACTATTCTCACCTTGAATACTTCATGATTCCGTCTTTTAAAAAGTGATAAATGAAAAAGATACACACTAACCAAGGCAAGTTATATAGAACCTTATCTGTGATTCTGAAGGTACACTTACACATTTTTAAAATTCCATGACTTTCCAGAGCAGGATAATGTAAATTTCCATGACCATTTTCAATGATGTACATGTCTTAATTTAAAACGTACATCTATACATCATCGCAATACTAGGAAGCAAATCACAAAACTATAAGGCGCACCCCTATTTCGAAGATCCCCCCCCCAAAAAAAAAAATCTGAAAAAAAAATCTGAAAAAAAGTAATCTGTCATCTTTAGTTACTACTAACATTGTTACATAGTTCACAAGCACTTCAACTGTGCCTCGTATAATGAAAGTGAAAGTATTTTTCGAACACTGAAATAAGCCGCGATCTGATCTGGTTAACAAAAAGCCACCAAAAAAAGCCAACATTGGTCTTTTTGTTAACATCAGATCGGCTCTCATTTCAGTGACAGTGTTCGAAAATAATTTCATTTTATTACAAGGCACAGTTGAAGTGCTTGTGAACTAAGTTAGACCCAGTAACAATGTTGTTTTTTAAACTAAAGATGACAGAATTTTTTTCCTCCGAGTCCAAACAGAAATGTGGACAGGCTAGTTTTCGCGTGGTGATTCGTTATCCCGTGTAAGTGAGCTGCATCATACAGGTGAGTGAGCTGAAGACACGGGAGAGCTTCGGCCGGAAAAGGGCCTTGTGACAGGGCATAATTTATTGAGACCGGGAAAAAACCTGAAGAAAAAAAACTCTCTTCCTTTCAAATTAGGAACGTAGTTTAACTTCAAATAGTAGATCCTATTCTTTATTTGCATTATGTAATTCATGTTGAGACACAGAGATTTTTGAAAACCACTAAAAAGTAGCATTTGAGGACTCAAATATCCTGTACCTGACTATATAAAGCGCACCCCCGACTTTTGATATTTTGCTGACGGAAAAAAGTGTGCCTTAATTGCGGACCTTGGGGAAAGCAGCAACCACGAGGCTAGGCTAGCTAACTGGCTGTAGGCTCGCGCTCGCATAATGGACGCCAAATGTGGAATCAAATGCGATTCAGGGTTGCGATATTCGAGTAAAGAGCAACACAATTTTTAAAGGGGTTCTTAAGAATACACGAGTGGCTCATGATGCATAGTTATTTACATTTAAATTATTGTTTTATGAATATTCTGTGGTAAAACCCCGGGGTAAAACGCCTTCTTTCAAACTTTTAATCAAAATCAAAGCACAAGCTCGATCAAAAAGTAATCGTACAGCGTGCATGCAGCATTTGTGTATGTACACACACCGGCACCACGCACCGCACCTGTCACTGCAAGTCATTTACGCACACAAACACCTTGCATACATGTACAGTATGAAAGACACAATAGACACGATACTAGTAGGTCCTAAAGATATTGTGTGTAATTTATTACGAAAAAGGTCCTGTGAACCACAGATTTTACAAAATGTTTTTTTCTTTGTTCACAAGACAAATTAAATGCCATTTTAACAAACATCTTGAAAAAAAAAGATTTTCCCTGACTTTCCAGAAGAAATGGATGAATTCCCTGACTTTCCCTGACTTTTTGCTTCTGGAAAAAACATTTTTAATTTCCCTGAGCCGTACAAACCCTGCCACCTATAGTCCGGGTTAAGCAAAATTTTGCCAGTGTGAAAACAGTTTATGTCAGCTTACCTTCACTCTCGTAAAACTTGGCATCTTTGGTGTACATCTTGGGGTCTCTACTTTTGATGATGGACAGAGTCTTGAGGAAGTCTTTCTCAATCTGTGGGGTGAGGCCCTGGTATAAAAAAAAAAAGTTTAAAATATATAGCACTGGACATATATAATCAATTTTTGTTCTACAGCTGTGACATTCAATTTGTTTTTAAAAAAGGGGAACAAATCTGGGAAGGGGAAAGATAATTGCAGACAACATAATGCAAAATTAATCATACAACTACTGTATGACAAATCTTGCTTACTTCGCATTTATTCCATTATATATATAGTAGAGATAAGTGGAATTAAATTTACAAAATACAACACAATCTCTCTCCATTCATTGTTTCATGTTGAGGCCAGGGAGGGGGGGGGGGGGGATGGTTTCACAATGACTAAGATCAACTTTAAGTTGGACTTAACAATGGCAGGCCATTCATACCACTGGTAGCTCTCACCATTATTATCTTTAGATAATATTTTTTCCTTCAATAATGAGCTATCAAAAAATTTAAATTCTGTAGATTTGTGACCATGATTTGTATGTCCCTTGAGAGACAAATGCCAGTAACGGCCAAAGTCCAACTTGAAGTCGATCTTAGTCTTTGTGAAAACACTTCCCAGGACTCATAAAGAAATACGTTAAAGAATCAAACAGTAGAAAAAAGCAGAGTAAATTAGGTATACAGAAACAAAGATTTGAATTGAAAATTATACATTTATTATACATGGACTACAATAGTACAATTCTTATCTACATGTAGCTTACCTCTGCATCTTCATCCTCAGTCTCAGAGTTGGAGTCAGTTCCCTCATCGTAAACATCATATTTATCTATGACTGAAAGAGCAAGTCAGACATCATTCATTTCCAGTAATGAATTAATACTAGAAATTATCCTATTGCATGCTGTATTAGTATCCCCTCTCTTAAAGGGATCGTTTAACAATGTTAAATCTGAGATACACGGCCCTACGTGTTATCAGTGTCTGTGATATGGTGTAATATTGAAGCCCTAAAAAAATCGCGCTTCAAAATGATCAAGAAGTGCCTCAAAAAAGTAAAAATCTTTGAGTGACCGGTTTTACCATACTCGTTTTCCCAATAGACTGTAGTGTTATGAAAACCGTCCGGCGAACGGTTTTCAAAATTTGTAATTTCAATCATAAATATCTTGATAATCAGACAGGCGATCGACTTGTAAAAGTCATGGAGTTCCTGACTGACATAAAGGTTTATAATTATCATAGCAGCATGAGCTAAATCCCAGATTTTGTTTCAGAATCTGAGACAAAGTTACCGGATCCCTTTAAAGAAAACAAAAGTTTTGGTATGGGGTCATGAATTTGGTTCAAATGAACATATTGGAAGTATATGCGATTTTACAATATTCAATGATCCAGGGGTGATAGTGAGAACTAAAAAAAAAAAAATGGTACAGGAGGTAGGAATGCCAATTGCCAATTTGGTTATCACTTTGTGTCATAATCATTGATTTTTATATAAATAGTTTATCAAAATCCAAACACATGTGACCGTGTGAGGAAATAAGATTTTCAGGGGGAAAATTGAACATTTATATTATCAATACAAAGAAAACAATTACGGTAGTTGAACTTTATAGTGAGGCAATGACGGCGTCACAGACCAGTGAGTGAGATGCCAATTTGTCTTGTGATTTTCAAAGTTTTTCGCGTCATTAAAAATTCATAACTTTCTTAATATTTGTTTATATCTGATTTTGCTCAAACCTTTTTTTATTTTTTTTTTATTTTTCTGCTTCTATCGAAAGTAAGTTATTTTTGGAGTGGACTAGCCGTTTAAGACACAATTGCACTTCTGCAAAGATTTTCCCCCCAAAAGTGTATTCGAACTTTTGAAAACAAATATTGATAAAAAAAAATTAAAAATACATAATTTGGGTTTTTGTTGTAGGCAGAAGACCTAAATTTTGCATTTTTTCATCAATATTCGACTTAAAACACATTTGTTTTGAAAATCCTTGCAGAAATGTGTCTTACAAGGCAATAAGACATCCTCATTCACATTAACAGTAGGGGCGCTGGTACGAGAATGAGGATCGCTTTCGAAATGTTTATATCTCTCGATAGAATATCTATTTATTCACCTGCATATAATATCTAGGTGATTTGATTACCAAAACTTACCGTGATTAACGGTGTATTAACCGCACCTTTTTGCCGCTGAAAAAAAATTCAAAAGTGCGGTTTATACACGGTTTCGATTTATGCCTCTTCACCTGGCGCTATGCCTGGCAATGTCTCCCAGGTCAGTAATCGGTGTGTTGACACACCACTTGGAAACTAGAACAACACTCAAATTTGTCTGTCATCTTGGTTTGAAAGTAATCTTTCTGATAGATTTCAATATGTAATTTATAATAATAATTCCTCCAATTTTTCTTCTATTACACGGCGTACCACAAGGTTCTATCCTACATGTAGGTCCATTACTGTTTTTTAAGTCGGCCAAAAAAAAGTCGGCAAAAAAAACTAGATGGAATTCGACTGCGCGCAGTCGAAAACGATGCCTCCGTCATAGAGCAATTTTACAAACCAAAACAGAAGAAATTTTTCGAATTTAAGTTTAATTGTAAACCATTAACAGGTTCTCAGAATATCGTGATTACAAGCAATTTCTCATATACATATATGACCCTTTGATCTTTGACCTCATGACCCTAAAATCTACTCAGTTCAATAGTAGTTAAATAGTAATCCATCTATCAGTTCGAATGAGAATGCGTTCACAAGCTATTTTTGCATACATAATGTGCGCTGTGGCCTTTGACCTTTGACCTCGTGACCCCAAAATCTAATCAGTTCATCGGCTCTGCAAGTAACATACATGAACTAAGTTTGGCAGCAATCCATCAATCGGTTCTTGAGATAACGCGATCACGAGCTGTTTTTGCATACTTAATGTGCGCTGTGGCCTTTGACCATTGACCTCATGACCCCAAAAACTAATCAGTTCATCGGCTCTGCAAGTAACATACATGACCTAAGTTTGGCAGCAATCCATCTATCGGTTCTTGAAAAAACGCGATCACGAGCTGTTTTTGCATACATAATGTGCGCTGCGGCCTTTGACCTCGTGACCCCAAAATCTAATCAATTCATCGGTTCTGCAAGTAACATACATGACCTAAGTTTGGCAGCAATCCATCAATCGGTTCTTCAGATAACGCGATCACGAGCTGTTTTTGCATACATAATGACCCCTTTGACCTTTGACCTTTGGCCTCGTGACCCCAAAATCTAATCAGTTCATCGGCTCTGCAAGATACATGAACAAAGTTTGGCAGGAATCCATCAGTCGGTTCTTCAGATAACGCGATCACGAGAACGGGACGTACGTACGTACAGACGTACGTACGTACGGACGGACGGACAACCCGAAAACATAATGCCTCCGGCTACTTCGTAACGGAGGCATAAAAAAAAAAAAATACACAAGGGCGGTTTATACGTTGCCTACGGGGCGCTAGTGTAGTTCCGTATCCGTTTTTTCTAGCAGTTTAATATCGATTCTTAGCAAAGGAATTTTAGCCCAATTTTTTACTAATTTTAAACATAATCATATATTGCATTTTCCACCTGAATTAAGATCACATCCGACATCGGGAAGCCTCCGTTTTGGGCTTCGATGTCAACGTCGTCGCTCAGTACCGTCTCCGCGCTATAACTCTGCAACTCAAACTGAAGCTCTCAGTCTAAAATTATGCAAACTTCGCGTATGCTTTATGGTATTACGCACATGCACGATACCATAAACTATACGAGAAGCTTGCATAATTTTAGACTGATAGCTTCAGTTTGAGTTGCAAAGCTATAGCGCGGAGACAGTACTGAACGACGACGTCGACATCGAAGCCCCAAATGGAGGCTTCCCGATGTCAGATCACTCGGATGTGATCCAAATTCAGGTGGAAAATGCAATAAATGATTATGATTAAAATTAGTAAAAATTGGGCTAAAATTCCTTTGCTAAGAATGGATATGAAACTGCTAAAAAAATGGATACAAATCTACACTAGCGCCAATCACGGTACATAAAAATTGGCCACATCACTTTCGCGCATAGTGGCAATTTTTAACGGGGCTGCGCTGGCGTCGCCGCCGCAGCTGCGCATCTTGATGCTTGCCGATGCGGGTTAAAAAAGGTCACAAGTTGTCACACAACCCTCCTTTGACTTGTGTGGTTAAGGGAGGGGGGGGGGATCAATTTTTTTTTTTTTTTTCCAAACATTAATTTGATTAAACTATCGTTATTTCGCTATTTTATTTGCATTTGTTGACCTAGGGTGATGATCTTGGTATCATTTTACATGTATTTGTCATGCTCTTTCGAATGGTACTATTTTCTAGGAGATTTAATGAATTATATTTTTTGTTCACGTACGTAACTAATCATCATGTCAGAACCCATACTCAAAGTCTCAATAGCCATACAAAACAATCAAGGAGTGGGACTGTAATGAAGAATGACTCCATATTTGCAAGGCTTTAAATATCTTCATTGTCTACTAAGAGTCAGTATCTACTCACAACACTTACATTTATATTTCTGCAGTTCTTCTTTCCTCCTCCATGTATTGTAATTTTGTGCATAACTTTTATTAATGCCGAATTCCACACCAACTTCAGCAGTTCCGTCACCCATGCTTTGCTTTTAATGTACTGTTTCACGACACCGTCCTAAGCAGAGTCCTAACTTTGCCGATACACCATCGACAATGTGCGTGCATTAATGGTTGTCGGCGAAATTGTACTTATGACGGTCTCGTGAAACAGTGACCAAATGGGTGTGGCCGAAACGTCCAATCGAAAAAGGAAATTATTTCTGACCTAGATCCTGTATTTGGTACATTTGGTACTTGATAAATATCCTAAATGATTCAATTTTTAAAGACTTCAGAAACACGTCGCAATTCAATGGTTTTCAGGGATCTTACTGTTTTAATTTTAGGTAGCGACATAATATATATACCCCCTGAATATTAGCACTTGTGTAAAATGAGCATTCTATAATAGGATTTGTTCTTGCTCTTCTAGCGATATAATTAAGTTATTAGGGAGGGCAGAGATCAACAGACAGACATACAGAGATAAAGAGAGAGGGGTAGATAGAGAGAGAGAGAGGGGGGGGAGAGAGAGAGAGAGAGAGAGAGAGAGAGACGGAGACAGAGATTTATATATCGAGAGAGAGAGAGAGAGAGAAAGAGAAACCATGAAATATATTGAGATTTATATTGACAGAAAGGGTCTATACTAGAGATATATTGAGGAATGCTATGATACCTTTAGGTCAAGATCTGGATGAAGAAAAATAGATACATGAACTAGATAGAAAAAAAAAAAAATATTAATAAAATAAAGAAAGAAAAGAAAGAAGTATATTAATTAATTTATGAATCACTCATGGTAAATAGTCATGGATCTCTCTAAAGCAAAGTGCATCTGGGCCACGGTGCGTGTCACATCAATAGTCCTATAGTTTTGCACCCTTTCTATCTCTATCTTTCTTTCTATCAACAGTTATGTAATTGACAATTTCTTTCAGCCATAACTTCTCTCCACTAATGAATTTCTCTCTTCCTTGCATCTTATTCTTAGGTATAAAGCTGTTGTGTCTTCTATAACTTTAATCCTTATCTTTATAATTATAAGTACTGAAGACTTTTTTTTTCTTGATATTCATTGGATCCCCCCCCCCCCCAATTTCCTCAGAAATTAAGAATTTCTTGTAATAATTTAATTATGTGTACAGTGTATTTGTATACTTATCAAGATAAAAAATTAATATGTAAATACATTTTTTCATACTTTCTGTAATAATATCTGTAATGCCTGTGTTTATCTTTCTGTTGGAAATGAAATAAATACAAATTCAGTACCGCCCAGGTCGAAATTCCATTAGGATCCGATCCTATTGGACCATCATAAACCATTAGAGCTATTGGTGTCTAATGGTTTCAATAGGGAAAGTGAAATGATGGACCCACAGAAACCATTAGAAAATATCTATTGGATCAACACAAACCCACAGAAAGAAATGCTGATGGACCAACAGAAAGCTTCTATTGGACCAGCATCCACCCATGTCTTCTATGGGTTTCTGTTGGTCCATTAGATATTTTCTATGGGTTCCTGTTGGTCCATTAGAGATCTTTCTATGGGTTTCTAATGGTCCCATATTCTGAATTCTCTATTGACACCAATAGTCCAATGGCTTCTATTGGTAAATCAATACTGATGTATCAAAATCGATTTTAGCAACTGTCCATCAAAAAAAGTATATTCTAATCTCAATTGCATTAACTTCATCACATAGATCACTTGAAGTGAGTTTAAGAATATCATTTATTTAAACTGAAGGCTTGTACTATTCTATATAATAAACATACATGAATTGTTTCTTGGTTAGTAATCATTATAATCAATATATCTATTGCTAAAACGTGAATGAAATTGTAACATGATTAAACAAATAATCTATTGGTCATTAATTGCCGAAAGAAAATAAAAATCACAAAATTGATGTACATTGTCATAAGTTGCTTAACAAATTATGATAAATGTAATTTTCTGTGAACACGTATAAAGTAATCATGAATATGCATGAGATAGATTGAGCTCTTGGTTTCTATTGGTTTCTATTGGAACTACTATTGGTCTCGTTGGTTTTCTATTGGTCCTATCAGTCCTATCGGTCCTATCGGTCCTATTGGTCCTATCGGTTATATTGGTTTATATTGGTCTTATTGGTTTACATGTAAATTGATCCTATTGGTTTCTATTGGTCCTATTGGTTTCTATTGGTCATATTGGTTTCTATGGGTGCTATTGGTTTCTATTGGTTTCTGATGGTTTGAATGCATGGTCTCTATTGGATTCAATTCTATGGGTCCAACAGAAACCATTAGAGACCAATATAATTTGTCTAATGGTCTCTATTGGTCTCTATGGGATTTTCGACCTGGGCGAGAATGGTACCCCACCCTTTTCTCCTCCCCTATCTCTCTTTCAATCCAATTTCATCTCATATTGTTGTTGTCTGTCTTCTTGTAATACATTTCTATTCTCCATGATTTAACGCTCTCATTCTCTCCCGTCTTTCCAGATTTCCCCTTCTCTTCTACCTTTGCCTCTCATTGCCTTACCTATACTTATACTTATACCTTACTTATCATATACAACTCTTATCAAACACTTGCAATGATTCAATTTTGACATTAGATGTTCATTTTAATTGCTATTTCTTTATTTTGTCAACTTATAACATTTTGAATATTGTGAAATGTAAACATCAGTTGCAATTTCAACATGAAGATCATGATAATTTTGCGTACTTGCAATGCTTTCTGAAAATAGTATTTAACCTACCCTTCTTCAATGCACTACAGTATTGCTTCAAAATAAAGTAGACACTCTGTGTCATGCGTGACTGCATGTATCATTCCATAGAATTTGGTGTGACTTGGTATTATGGTGTCTACTTTATTTCAAGCAATAACTTCACATAAGATATATTATAATTTGTTTATAAGAAGTATGAACAAATCAACATAACCACAATGGGATGGGCTTGTGATGAAGACATATCAAAAGTAAAAGGCTATTTCTGTAGTGTTACCAAATGTATGCCTTTGTGAAGCGGCTCAATACAAAATTACAAATGATTTGATTCACCTGTTATGAACAATTGTATTTCGATATTCAGAATCATAAGTGCATACATTAGTTGTTGCTAGGTAGGACATACGTTATGGCTTGCTTTACCTAACAACACGTAGAGTATGCAATTTGCATTCTATTGAAATTCAATTGTTTGTAACAGGTGAATGAAATAATTCATATCCCAGGTACTTAAGTACAAATTTGGTTATATACGAAAATGGCCTATTTATATAAAGCAATTGTTTTCAATGAGTATGCAATATATAGAGATATCAAATATATAAAGGTATAAAACTAATAGAAGAGATTCACACAATACATGGTGAATACAGTAATAATGCTACATGACCAGTGGAACAAATAGTATATTGCAAAACAGTCTATGTTTTGGCTTATTAATATACTGGTATACATATACTCTAAACAGATATCAATGATATGGAATGGCTGATGAACATTAATCACATTAACAAAATCTTTAATGAATTTATAAAGATTCAAGTACATTATCAATAACTATGGTCCACGTCAAAGGAAACATAAAACAGAAAACTGTGTAATGCACTATTGCCAATTGATGAATTTTCGAAATGCAACTCGTTCCTTTGGAGGTAATTATCTTTTTCATAAGATTTGTGTGTATGTAAATATGCATATCTATGTGTGGGTGGGCTGGGGTTGAGGGCATATGTGAGGGTGAGCGCACACATGTGTATGTAAATAAATGAAGAAGATAGAAAGCCCATATAACATTCTGATATACAAAAAAAAAATTACATAACCTATATCATCGTCTGCATAAAATTTGCTATAAGAATACATGTGTAACAGAGCTATGCTCATTTATAATTCAATGACATACATGTGTTTAGTTTCCATAAGATTATCACCAGAAATTATTTAAAATTAGTCCACCATGTTCCGAATATAATTTTTAACTACAACATTATAAGATTAGTCTAGATTATATTGCATACTTTGCATATCCAATCTAGAAAAATAAAGATGTAAACTTAATGCACTTCTTCTTTAGTGAAAGAATGGCCACATTTCTAACTTGAAACACAAACTCACACACAAATCTTGACTTCAATGTACTAGAATATATAATGTAATCTCTCAAATATGATATGAATATTACAACTTAGAATAATTTGTAAACTACATCGTTAGATACTGGTTGAGTTCTTCAGAATAACTACTGTGATTTGAGGCAATGTTGATTTCTCTGCCTAAAAAAAAAAACAATTTGGTTTCCGTGAAATACTTTCCCCAACTCCCAAGGAGCGGCTACTGACCTGAAGCTAGTCTACAGCTTCAAACCCTTGTCACTCATAGCAAATAACACATGGTCTGAACTGCAAGACTAGACTGCAACCCACAGATTTAGCCATTGGTAAGCTCCACACAAGACACAGTAGATTTGGATAACAAGTCAAATGAGAGTCTGCAAGCGCAGACTAGATTAAAGCTATATTGGCAGTTCAATTGGGGGATACATGTAGCATCAATCCTGCATGAAACTTGTGTGCAAAAAGCAAACCCAGCATGCATATCATGGTCACTCAACACCCCCCCTCCCCCCCCCCCCCCCCCTGGTGAAAAAAAGAGGGGGCCCCCACTCCTGGCCCAAAAAAGAAGATGGTAACCACAATTTTACCATTTCATTTTTGTTTGCTTCAAGGGGGGGCGGGGAGGATGTTACACCCTCACCCTCCCCCTTCCCGCTTATTCGCCGCAAAATATTTTCTCACGATAAAACTAAAGTTTATTGCTCATTACCCCCCCCCCCCCCCCCCCCCTGCCGCCTGCTGGATCCGCCACTGGCTGAAACTATATTAAACAAAAATAGCTTGATTGGTGCACAAGTCCACAGGACACAGATGTCACAGCAAGTTATCGGCCTAATTAACACACAAAATTCATGCAGGATTGGAGCCATTTTCATGATTTCCATGAATGACATTGAAGTTCTTTTTGAAGCCTGAGGATGTGCAGAAATGTGCTATGGAAGATCATGATCTAGTCTCGAGGACTTCTCATTCGGCCCTCCTGGGTGCAACCGGCTGGTTTCACGCCTGTATACGCCTGGCAGATGAGTCCAAGTGAATCGGTTCCTGCTTGGTTTTGGATTGCATCGGTGTGAGCCTGGTAGCAAGGGTGGAAGGTTTACAGTGGGTAAGAATGGTTTATTGTCATTTGGTCTACAACCAGTTCATCTACTATACCCAAATTGACCTACCGGTATTCCCATATCGTCTACACCCAGCCTGTCTACTATCCACATGGTCTCTAGTAATCATTTGGTCTAAAGACTGGTAAGAGTAAGTGTACAACAAAGCATAGCATTGTACATTCTGCTTTTGTATTTCATATGATGATAGAACATTTTTTTTGATGTATTAGAATCTTGTATCTAAAGACTGTAACACTTTGTAATTCAAAATTTCAAATGCACAATAAAGGCATGCTACATGTACACATTTGACATAAAAACTATCACTTGTGTTTATTTGAGTATATTACAATCTCTATGTGCTTCTTAAATATTACTCTGGCTTTAAGCATGGTATACATGAGTATATACTAGTATAACACGTATAAAACACATATACTATAAGAAAATTAAGGAATTTACGAGTGATGGATAACAACATTTTAGTTTTGTTTTGTTTGTTTGTACATATTTTGTTTCGTTTTTTTGCTTCTAGTTCATTTTTTCATATTTTTAAATAATGCAATTTCAAAATAAAAAATAAGTTAATCTAATACTTTGGGCACCTTGATGCCCGAATCTAACAATATTCTGGATTTCTGGCACCTCTCTCCCTGTCAAAGAGAAGGATAGTCGGGCACCTTGTTGCCTGAAATCATCCTGTTTCTAAAAGTTGCGAGCGAGGAGGAAAGACACCTTATTATCTGTAAAAATGTTCTTTCCTCATGAAAAATGTTACTTTCATGAAAAATGTTATTTTCATGAAATTCATGATACTCCAAAATAAATTATAATACAACTACCAGTCAATTTCTCTCTCAGCACCCCTAGAGACATCTTGCAGCACTACAGGGCGTTACTGCACCCCGGTTGAATAAAAAGCTGCTTTAGGGAGTACCGGTACTATTAAGGGGGGGGGGGGGTGTACATCTATGGTTGTAAAACATTACCTCCTTATGGAATACTTACTCCATTGAGTACAACCCATGGTGTATACTGGTGTGGGGGTTTCAAGGCCTCGGTCTTAAGGGCCATGGAATGCTCTAGATTGTTTCCCATAGGTCCTTCAGTGCAGTTCGTAATGGCCTGAGCTTCGGCAGCGGTGGCCACCAAACTGGCACACTGGAAAGTGAAGATGAATGATAAACAGATGACATACACATACATAGTGTAAAAATGCTCCTTACTTAGTGGCTGCAAGACCTTCCAAAACACACAAGTTCTTAAATAACAAACAAGGCTAGCATTATCGATTTCTTAAATACATAGAAAAGCCTCATGATAGGTCTTGAATCTTAATCTAATCTTTGTTTTTTTGTACTTTTTCTTCCATTATTAAAAGTCTACATGTTTTGTATTTCCTCTTCTTCAGAAATATATGTTTCTTTCACGACTGACTCCTCTCTCTGTCTCTGTTTTCTCCCCCCCCCCCAGTGTTATTTACGGTACGCATATGCGTGTTTCCTCCTTTTAAAAACACCCCCTAAGCCCGGTGTGTAAAGTCAATACGGGCCAGAATTTTGTGTACTACGAGCCAGACTTTGGTGCTTGAAAAGTACCCCTTTACCGGACATTTTGGGAACACGCATGCAGTCATTCCGATTCCGGAGTTGGGGGGGGGGGGGGTTTCTATGTCCATTTGGAGAAGAAAAAATGTGGACAAAAAGGGCAATAAACATGATCCATTTTCATACTTATATCTCACATAATTAAAGTTTGTAGCTGTAGGACCGTAATATTCCAGGCACTGGATCAAAGGGAATGCCTTGTCAAAGGGCAGAATCGACAGAGTACAGGTCTCGATGAGGTTTCCGACACATTCCTGTGGTCCGTGCTGGCATGTGAACACCCATTGATCTCCAGATTGATACTCCTATGGTGAGAATTAATGAAAGTAAAAGTATTTATGAAAATGGGTTCTAGAATATGTAGCCAATATAATTGAAATGTGCACGATGTCGAACGGCAAGGACTTTGATCTGTGCGCTGAGACGCGCATTATATACGGCTGGCCACTCCCACCATTAAAGCCTGTTTGGAAAGAATTCCTTTTGCGACAGCCACCTAAATTCCAACTCTGGCCCTAT
Organism: Strongylocentrotus droebachiensis; assembly: GCA_035222895.1. NCBI lineage: Eukaryota > Metazoa > Echinodermata > Echinoidea > Camarodonta > Strongylocentrotidae > Strongylocentrotus > Strongylocentrotus droebachiensis. The sequence continues at coordinate 49 of JAVYIG010002660.1, read as the reverse complement.
ACCCTAACCCTATCCCTAACCCTATTTTATCATGTTTTATATATCATAT